>JAWWNH010000301.1:0-110452 GCA_034641385.1 Darevskia mixta
CACACCCAGAAACACCCCTTTAATTCATTAAATTAATTATATCTATCTATATCTATATATCTCTATATATCTATATCTATATATATAATCATTAAATTAATTAATCAAATTTTAAATAAATTTAAAATATAGAATTGCCGCTGCTTATGTTATTTTGCAGATATCATTACATAATGAAAGGGAAGGGGGGGGGAAACGCACCTGGAAAAACCCGGGGCTGGATTGACAGTGATGTATTCGCTCTCTGGAACGGCCCTGCAAACAGGGAGGGGACCGGGGTCATCTAGCCTGACCCGGAGAATCCGGGCGTGATTGACAGGTAAAGGTGACCCACCCCCACCCACTACTGACTTGTTTCTCGGCGCCCGGTAGTGCGGCTGGGATACGGTGGCTTCGTAGGTGCCCATCTTCTGGTAAGTCGGGGCCTGGAGGACTCTGGGAAACGGAGGAGGCGCCCGGTCAGTGTTGTGTCCGGGGGGAACCCCAGGCATTGGGGAACGGGGACGGACGGACGCCAACTTACCTGGGACCTGGGTGCAATTCGCTGGCGCTCAGGTAGGCCCCGTCCAGGGTGCGCCTGGAAGGAGGGGGGAAAGGGTGCTGCGGTTCCCTTTGGGTGCTACGTTTCCCGGGACGGGGCAACCATGGTCCTCGAGTCGAAACCCAGAATGATTGACAGGGACGTCGCAACCATGGTTATCGAGTTGAGTCCCAAAATGATTGACAGATACGGGACAACCATGGTCATCGAGTTGAATCCCAGAATGATTGACAGGGTCAGGGAAACCATGGTTATCGAGTCGAGTCCCAGAATGATTGACAGGTGCGGGACAACCAAGGTCATGCGGTCCCACTCCCTGAATCCGAGAATGATTGACAGGGATGGGGCAAGCATGGTCATCTAGTCCCACCACCTGAATCCCAGAATGATTGAAAGGGACGGGGTAACCATGGCCCTCAAGTCGAATCCCAGAATGATTGACAGTTACAGGACAACCACGGTCATCGAGTCTAATCCCAGAATGATTGACAGCTATGGGACAACCATGGTCATCTGGTCCCACCCCCTGAATCCGAGAATGATTGACAGGGACAGGGCAACCATGGTTAGATGACCCCCAGATTTCGGGGGGGGGGAGCTACTCACGGGGAGGATGCCACCAGCCGCTCGTACCCCGGTGTGGGCTTCGACGCCAGGTAGACGCGCTCCGGGCGGGGCGGGCTGCAATCACACCGGGACAGAGGCTCAGTTCAGCGTCCACCCAGCCCTCCAACCCCCAACCGCCAAAACCCTAGACCGCCGGACTCACGGCAGTGGCGGGAGCGGTCTTTTGGCCATGCTGGCGGCGTTGGTGTCCTTCCCCGATTTCCTGGAAGGCAGATGGAGGGTTAAAATCATAGGGCTGGCATCCTAGACGTTGCCAGGCTGGAAGTGGGCTCTCACTCTCTCACTTATTAGTATTAGTATTATTACTTGCAATCTATCTATCTGGGTATTTAATTTTTTTTATTTCTGTAACAACTTGTAATCTACCCATCTGGATATTATTATTGTTGTTTTGTTGTTGTTGTTGTTAAAACTTGTAATCTGTCTGGATATAATCATTATTATTATTACTAGTGAACGTTCAGCCCATTAAATAACGGGCTCTAGAACATATGTGGTCCCTCCCTCCCTGCGTCCCTTTCTGTTCTTCCTCCCTCCCTCCCTCCATTTTTCCGTTCTTCCTTCCGTTTCTCCCTCCCTCCCTCTGTTGTTCCTTCCTGTCTCTCTCCCTACATTTTTCCATTCTTCCTTCCATGTTTCCTTCCTTCCTTTCTCCCTCCCTCCCTCCCTTTCTCTATTCTCCCTCCCTCCCTCCCTTTTTCCGTTCTTCCTTCCCTGTTCCTTCCTTCCTCCCTCCCTCCCTCCCTCCCTCTGTTCTTCCTTCCTTCCTCCGTCCCTACATTTTTCCATACTTCCTTCCGTTTCTTGTCTTCTTTCCTCCCTCCCTCCCTCCCTCCCTCCCTCATTCTCTTCATGCTCGGCCTTCGGTTGCCCTCTGGACGCCACGCGCCCGTCCCCAAACTGAGCCCCCCCCCCGGCGCAAAAGAAAAGGCTGGAGGGCTGCTGGCCGGCCGCGTGTCCATGGTAACAGGAGCGCGAAGGAGACGCTCGCCCGTCGGCGCCCTCGGGCTTCCGCGCCCCCTCCCCTCTCCCGATCTGCGATTGGCTGGCGGGCAGAGAGGAGGCGGCGGCGGAAGTGCCTGCCGGGGGTTGCCATGGGTGCGGCGGTGGCGGCCGGGGGTCGGTGCCGTGGTGGTGCTGTGGGAAGGGGCGGTGTCGGGCGGACCCGTGCGGGGTCCTTTGCCTGCTGCTTACGTACCTCAGTGCACCACCAGCGGGGCTTTGCCGCCCAGCCTCAGGCTCCCCGCAGGCGGCAGGCTTTTGGCGGGCGCCGCTTTCTCCGGGGTTCTCCCCCAGTTCGCCTCGTCGCCCAGCGGCTGCTCCACATTGGCGGCTCCCGAGGGAGCCGGGGAGGCAGGTGGCGTTGCTGCCGGCCCTTTGGTGGGCGGCGTCCGAAGAAGGCGAGGCACAACCCCCTCCGCAGCTCCTCAAGCGCGCCTCTTACCCCCCCTCCTGGCCCCGCCGCCGCGGCCTGAGGCGAAGCAGCCGCCGCCGCATCAGCAGCAGCAGCAGAGAAGGCGCTGAACCCCCCGTCGCCTCGCCTGGCTGGGAGGCGGAGCGAGCAGGAGGCCCCGGAGCGAAGCAGCAGGCCTTCTCGAGCCCAGGAGCAGCGCCGGCGGGAGGCGGGGGAAGAGGCAGGAGCCCCCCTCCAGTGGCCGCGCCTCCCTCGGTCACCGCCGCCGCTTCCTTCTCCCCCTCAGGGATGCCGCGCTGGCGGGAGCGCCGCTTCGCGCCGCTTCCCCCGTGCTTTGCAAGCAGTAAAGGCGGCGGCGGGGGCTCGGAGCTGCAGGGGTGGGCAGGAAGAGGCGTAACCGCCATCGCCTACGCTCCGATCCCTGCGTCCGTGAGTGACATGCGCCGTGACACACGGAAAGTTGGATGCAGGGACACAGCCACTTTATTATATAGGATTGCTTGCAATCTACCTATCTGCATTTCTATATTATTATTATTACAACTTGTCATCTACCTGTCTGCATGTCTATATTATTATGATTATGATTATTAATATTACTACTACTACAACTTGTCATCCACCTATATGCACATCTAGATTATTTTCATTTCATTTTATTTCCCCGGCTCGATTTCCCCGCCGCTCCTGCGGAACTCACCGCTGGCGGTCCACCAGGCGCAGAAGACAGATGGCCACCACCAGCAGGACGGAGGTCGAGAAGAAGCCCAGGAAGGCCAGGACAGCGACGATGGCCACCATCGTCCCCTTGGCCAGCGTTTCGGGGCAGTCGCACTCCTCCGGCGCAGCCACTGTGGGAAGAAGCGGGCGCTGCGCTAAGCTTCTTTTACGCCTTCCCCTCCCCTCCCCAAGCTGGCCTTTGCCTGGGCCAAGCATACCCCAAATTCAAACCCAGATCCCTCAAACCCGCGCCCTTCCCAACCGCTTCTCGCACCCGGTCCCCGGCGCCTTACTTGCGAGGGAGACCCGGCGGTGGTGGATGGGGATCTGCCTGGCGTGTTCTACAAACTGCGGGCGAGAAAGGAGGGAACCATAGAGCGGCAACCCGGCACCCGGTGCCGCTTTCCTGGGGTGGGGGGGAAGGCAAGACTCACCTGGGGGTACACGGGTTCGAGAAACTCCCGTTTCCTCCTCCGTCCCCTTGGTGGGAAGTCGACCAGCGCCTTAGGGGTAAAGAGAGAGCCAGGTTGGAGGGTCGTCCCCGCAAGCAGAAAGCCAGCGGCTCAGGGAAAGCTTTCCGAACGCACCTCGTCCCCGCGCCAGCTTCCTCCGGGGGCTTCTCCCTCCGGGTCGATCTCGTCCGATTCTTCCGAGGCTGAGAAGGGGTCCAGGGCGGGCGGCGGGGGCTGGGCTGCCGTGAAAAAAGCAAGAAGGGGGTCCGGTGAACGCGGGTCCCAGGTTCAAGTCCCCCCCCCCCAAAAAAAGTTTGGAGCCTTACCCGGCGCGCCCAGTAGGAAGAGAAGAGGCAACAGCAGCATGGCTAGGCTTCCCTCTCCTGCGGGGTCCGGAACCCCGTGATGTCAGAAGGCCCGGGCGTGATGTCATAAGGCCCCGGAGGTGTGTGGAGGTCCGGTCTGGAGCGCACCAAGCTGCGTCTCCGGGGGGTGTCCAGTTGGATGCCATAAGGCCCCCTCCTGATTTTTGGGGGGTGGGGTGGCCTGATTGAACAGGGTCAGACTAGATGGCCCATGGGACCCTCGAGGGAAAGAGCAGGTTCTCATGCCCAAATGTGGCTGTGGATGGCAAAGGGGAAATTCAAGATGAAAAGAATACGGACAGACAGATAAAATGGGAAATGGGGAAGGAAGTGTTGCGAGAGTGATGGAAGTCTATTATTATTATTATTATTATTAGGTAAAATAGTGTTTATTTTATTGAAATATTACACCTTTCTTCTTTTACTGTCTCCCTTTCTTTGCATTTTTTCCTTTTTTATTCTTTTACTCTTGACCTTTCTTCCTTCTTTTACGCTCTGTTTCTTTCTTCTTTTACTGATAGTACATAAGGCCGAAATCGCGCTGCCAAGCTCTAAAAACGGAGCAATTTTGGTAGATCATGACGGTTGGACAGAATCCATCCAAGAGGTCGATTGACAGAAGACCAGAAAGGACAGAAGCTTGAATGATCAAAATATACTCCCTAAACCAACCTCCTTATTAGGGGCTTCTCCCGCTCCTTATCATTCCTCTCTAACATCCGCTGTACCCAATAAAATGGAGAAGCTTATTTTTGGGATCCCCAGTATGGAAGGGCTAAGGAGGTATGGCGGTGGGGCTAGATATCACTATGGGCGAAGGGCTTTGAGATACAATAAGGCTCGAACCCCTTCCAATCTACGCCCCATCCCGAAGGACGAGGGTAGGGTGAGCAGGGATTGCCCACCTCCGTCATTGGTGTTGTGCAATGCCAGGTCCATTGGCAATAAAACCGCCACCATGCGGGACTTTTTTATCTCACTGGCGTGCGTGACGGAGACCTGGGTGCGAGAAGGTGACGTAATCTCCCTGAACGAGCTAGCACCTCCAGGTTTTTCCGTCCTCCACCAATCACGGACCGTGGGTCGGGGGGGGGGAGGAGTAGCATTGTTAATCCGGGAGGGTTGTCCTTTCAGGGCTCTGCCAGAACCGACGATCTCCGGCATTGAATGTGTTGGTCTGATGTGGGGTTCCAAGGAGAGCTTGGCTGTCTG
Organism: Darevskia mixta; assembly: GCA_034641385.1. Classification (NCBI taxonomy): domain Eukaryota; kingdom Metazoa; phylum Chordata; class Lepidosauria; order Squamata; family Lacertidae; genus Darevskia; species Darevskia mixta. The sequence goes on from JAWWNH010000301.1 coordinate 5,332, forward strand.
GCTGGTGTACCGACCACCCAGCGCACCAGTAGCCACCCTGTCAGACCTGCTGGAGGTGGTGGCGGGCTGGGCCTTGGAGTTCCCAAACCTATTGGTTCTGGGAGATTTCAACGTCCATGCCGATGCCACTCCCTCCTCACAGGCTCTGGACCTAGTGACTTCCATGGCGACACTAGGGCTCTCCCAATTTGTTTTGGGCCCCACTCATCAAGCAGGCCACACGCTGGATTTGATTTTTGGTGCTGGCATAGATGTGATCATGCTCCCATCTGTGGAAGTGCCATGGTCTGATCACTATGCCCTGAGAGCCGAGATTGACTTTCAGCTCCTCCCCTGCTTGGGTGGCGAGCCTATTTTGGCTCGCCCGCGAAGGCTGATGGATCCTGATAGATTCCGCCAGGCTTTGCGGGACCCTGCCCCCCCTGGCGACTCATTAGATGATATTGTCAGGGATTGGAATAACCGATTCTTGGCAGCCATCGATGAGATCGCACCTAAGCGCCCTCTGCGACCCCGCCGAAACCGGACCCCTTGGTTTACCAAGGGGCTTCGGAAAATGAAACGGGATCTCAGACGGCTAGAGCGAGTATGGCGGCGTGCTCGCGACGGAGCTTCAAGAACATCTTATAGGATGTTTATGAAAACCTATGAGATGGCAGTGAAAGCGGCAAAGAGGTCCTACTTCTCAGCTTCCATTGCATCCGCTAGCTCTCGCCCAGCACAACTCTTTAGAATAATCAGGTCTCTAACAACCCTAGAGGAACAACCAAATTTAAATATGAATTTGACCCATAGCTGTGAGGCATTTGCGAGCTTTTTCGCGGAGAAAGTCTTGCAGCTCCGCCATGACCTCCCTGCCAATTTGGATACAATAACGGAGCTAGAGGCCCCTCGACTGTCTTCGGGCCCAGTATTGGACCACTTTGATCGGATACTCCCTGCCGATGTAGACAGATTCCTCCGAGCTGGAAGGCCCACCACCTGTCCCCTTGACCCGTGCCCGTCCTGGCTGATTAGAGCGTGCCCGGACGAGGTACGGGCCCCCCTGGGTGAGATTATCAACTTGTCCCTTGGCACAGGGACCTTCCCAGGGGAGTTGAAAGAGGCAGTGGTGCGTCCGCTCTTAAAGAAAACTTCTTTAGATCCTTTAGATCTATCCAATTACCGCCCGGTCTCGAATCTTCCGTACTTGGGTAAGGTAACTGAGAGAGCGGTTGCTGAACAACTTAGTGGGTTTCTGGAGGAAACATCGGCTTTGGATCCATTTCAGTCCGGCTTTCGCCCTGGCTATGGGACTGAAACGGCTTTGGTCGCGCTAACGGATGATCTCCGTAGACAGCTGGATCGAGGCGGATCGGGACTGCTGATTCTCTTAGATTTGTCAGCAGCCTTCGATGTGGTTGATCATGAACTTTTAGACCACCGCCTTGCCGACGTGGGGATTCAGGGCACAGTCCGACAATGGCTGCGCTCCTTTATCTCAGGTCGGGGACAGAGAGTAGCGCTAGGGAATGAGATGTCCCCGCGGCACTCCTTGGTGTGTGGAGTGCCGCAAGGTGCAATTCTCTCCCCGATGCTTTTTAACATCTTTATGCGCCCTCTCGCCCAGATTGTCCGGAGCTTTGGGATGGGTTGTCATCAATATGCTGATGACACCCAGCTTTATCTGTTGATGGACGGCCGTCCTGACATAGTCCCAGACACACTGGCCAGGTGTTTGGAAGCTGTGGCTAGATGGATGCGTGGGAGCTGGTTAAAGTTAAATCCTTCGAAGACAGAGGTCCTTTGGCTAGGTCGGGATGACATGGGGTTGGGGGGCCAAACCCCAATCCTTGCAGGCGTTCAATTAGTGCCAGCGCCTTTTGTCAAGAGTCTGGGGGTAACCTTTGACGCCTCCCTCTCCATGGAGGCGCAGGTTGCAGCCACAGCAAAGGTGGCATTTTTCCATCTCCGCCGTATTAGGCAGTTGGTCCCCTACCTCTCTCGCCCTGACCTGGCCACAGTGATCCATGCGACGGTCACCTCCAGACTAGATTATTGTAACTCGCTCTATGCAGGGCTGCCCTTGAGGCTGACCCAGAAACTCCAGCGGGTGCAGAATGCCGCGGCGAGGCTCCTTACGGGGGCCTTGCCGCGAGATCACATTCATCCAGTGCTTTATCAGCTGCACTGGCTCCCGGTGGAGTACAGGATCAGGTTTAAGGTGCTGGTCTTAACCTTTAAAGCCCTACGCGGCCTGGGGCCCTCGTACTTAAGGGACCGTCTCTCCTGGTATGCCCCAGGTAGGACCTTGAGGTCATCAAATAATAACCTTCTGGAGATCCCAGGTCATAAGGAGGTCAGGTTGGCAGCCACCAGGGCCAGGGCTTTTTCGGTTCTGGCCCCGATATGGTGGAATGATCTGCCACAAGAAACGAGGGCCCTGCAAGAGTTAGCACCCTTTCGCAGGGCTTGTAAAACGGAGCTGTTCCGTTTGGCTTTTGGGGTAATTTGAGTGTAACTTTTAAAATTCAAAATTTTTAAGTTTTAAAGTGTCTTTTATATCTGTATTTTTAATCTGTGTTTTTATATTTGTATTTGATTGTTAGCCGCCCTGAGCCCGGTTTTGGCGGGGAAGGGCGGGATATAAATAAAAGTTTATTATTATATTATTATTACTCTACCTTTCTTCTTTCTTTTCCTGTCTCCCTTTCTTTGCATTTTTTCCTTTTTTATTCTTTTCCTGTCTCTCTTTCTTCCTTCTTTCACCGTCCCCCTTCCTTTGCATCTCCCCCTTTTCTTCTTTCCTTTTCCTTTCTTCCTATCCTTCTTCCCACATGCTTTTATATGGATGCATTTACTTTGCAGTCAATAAATTCCGAAAAAGGAAAAAAAAGAAAAACCAGGCGCTTGACTGTGAACAAATGGCTTTATTGCGTGTGCACCCTTCAGCCCCCACCGCCGGGGATCTGGGCCCCGGACGCCGGGGTCCCCGGACGGACGGCACCCGGGGGATCTCTTGCACCCTCATCTCTCGCACCCGGCGCTTCAGTTCCCAGCCTTGGGGAGGCGGTAGACGCCGCCGCAATAGACCAGCTGCTCGTCCTGGACCTTCTTCTGCAGGAAGATCTGGAGCTCGCGCAGGTCGATTTCGCTGACCATGGGTCCCGTCATGACAAAGATCTTGAGCATGCTGTGAATCCGCTCGAGGGGCAAGCTCTCCAAGTTCGTCAGCATGGCTTGGATGTAGGTCCAGAAGACCTGTGGAGGGATTGATCGATCGATCAGTCCGGAAAATCAGAGAAAAAGGTCCATTTAGGTCCATTCTAGCTCCAAAAGAGCTAGATTGAGGGATGGATCAAAAAAATCAAAGATCCCATCCTAAATGGAGTTCTCAAGGACCTGGAGAGGGATCGATCGATCGATCGATCAGTCCGGGAAATCAGAGAAAATCCATCCTTCGATCAAAAGGTCCCTTCCAGCGCCAAAAGAGCTGGGGATCTGATCGAGGGATGGATCGAAAAATCAAAGATTCCACCTTGGAGGTCAGCATGGGCCAGAAGACCTGGGGATCAATCAAGCAAATAATTGATCTATTGATTAGTCAATAAAAATAATAATCAAAGACTCTGTCCTGGATGCGATCTAAGAGCTCTAGGTCAGCAGGGATGGATCAATCAAATGATGGATGAATAAATTGATTGATCAATAAAAAAAAATCAAAGACTCCATCATGGATCAATCGAAAAGTCAAAAGATTCCACCAGGGATGGAGGTGGCAAAGACAGGGGGATCTATCAATTAAATGATGGATGAGTCGATTGATCAATAAAAATATCCAAGACTCTGTTATTGATGGTTTCTAGGTCAGCAGGGCCTGGAGGGAGGTGCAAAATACTGGGGGAATTATCGATGAAATGATGGATGAATAAAATGGTTGATTGATAAAGATATCCAAGACTCCATTATGGATCAAGGGATCGATCGATTGGGAAGTCAAAGATTCCATCATGGTTGCTCTCTAAGCGAGCATGGGCTGGAGGTAGCTCCAAAAGACCTGGGGATCAATCCATCGAAGGATTGATCAATAAAAAAATCAAAGGTCAGCATCCAGGATGGAGTCTTTCATTTTTTGATGGTTTGATTTGACTCCCAGGTCTTTTGGACGTATTCCTAAGTCCTTGCGGAAAGGAAATGCCATTAAATCAACCAACCAACAACCAACCAACCAACCAATCCAATACACAATCAATCAATCCATCCACCCATCCATCCATCCATCATTCATGACCGTGATGTCAGACCAAGAGACCTGGCAATCAAGCAGTCCATCGAATCATCTATCTGGGGCAGTGAAAGAGTGAATCAATCCCTCAATCAATCGATTATTGATTGATTCCCTCTTTCCCCTCCGTCACGGAGAGACGGATAGATTGACTGATCGATTGATAGATAAATCCATCCAAGCACAGAGAAAGGGAAGAAAGGCCACTCATGAAAGGACCGATTAACAAATTCAATCAATAATCAATGATTGGTTGATAATTCCACCCAAGCACAGAAGGGAGGAAAGGCTGCTCATCAAACAATCGATTAACAAATCAATCTGTAGTATAATTTGGCAGTTATAATGAGGCTATTATTAATTAAAAATATTATTTTTAAAGACCATACAAATGACCAACGATCAAGAATCTTTCAGTAATAAATTAACTGATTGATAAATCAATACAAGCACAGAGGAAGGATAGGTTTTTGTCAGTCAAATCCCCGCTCGATTGATATTTCCACAGGTAGGAGCCTGGAAAGACCGCCCCTCGGACAACCAATCCCAATCAATCGTCAATAATCAATACCTGCAGCTCTCCCTCTTTCTGGTCGGCCTGGGAGGCCATGGCAGAGTCGCCCTCGTCATCGCTCTCGACCAGCACCACCTTGTCGGGCGGGTCCTTGGGCGCCTCTTCCACCACCGAGAAGCATCCCGGCGGGTGTTCGCGCAGCACCCCCTGCTGGAGCCACAGAGCCAGTTTCCGGCGCAGGGAGGCGGGTGGCGCCTTGAGGGCGGAGCTCAGCTCCTCCAGGGTCCAGGTGCCTGGGGAAGAGGCGGGGGAAAGGATGTGTCAATCGAGGAGGGCAGGAAGAGGCGGGGGAAAGGATGTGTCAATCGAGCAGGGCAGGAAGAGGCGGGGGAAAGGATGTGTCAATCGAGCAGGGCGGGAAGAGGCAGGGAAAAGGATATCTCAACCAAGCAGGGAAGGGCGACCATCGAGGTATCGGAAAAGGTGGGGAGCAGGAAACGTCAATCAAGTAGGGACAGGAAGAGGCCACCTGGCGGTGGCCCCGCCCACTCACCCTTGCTCTGGAAGTGCAGGATGATGGCTGCCTGGGCCGGCGTGACGGACAGCGAGAGCGTCCTATCGGCGAGTTCCACCTCCAGGCACACCGCCCCCAAGTGGTGCTTCCAGCTGAGCGTCCGCATGGCCTAGCGACAACCGTGAATCCCCGTCAGTCCCCGCCAAGATGGCCGCCCGCCTCTAAACTTGAACCCGGGACCCGCCTGACCTTGAGCTTCTCGTACTTCCTGGCGTACTCGTCCATGGTGGCGCAGATCTCACCCGGCAGCTCCAGCTTCTCCTCCTTGAGTGGTGGCCAGAACTCGCTGGAAATGATGGCGGCCGACAGCCGGAAGGCGGGCCTCTGCTCTTCCGGAAGCTTCTGCTCCTCGTCTCGGATGTGGGCGTTGATGCGGCGAGAGTCCGCCATGTCCTTGGGCGGAAAGAAAGATTTGAATTGGGGAGAAAAATCGGCAGAACTCCCCGCTGCGTGAAAGCTAGCAGCGAGGGGAAATTCAGACTAAGACTAACAATGCAGTGGTTTGGGGCTTGATTGGCAGAACTCCTCTCTGTGTGACAAGTAGCCGGGGGTTTGGGGGGACAAATGATGGGCCGTTTGGGGCTTGGTCGGCAGAACTCCCTGCTGCAGGAAAGGTAGTAAGGACGGGAAATTCGGAGCAGGGAAAGGCTTGGGGCTTAAGCGGTGGACGGGAAGTTTGGGGGGTGGAGAAATAAGGGAAGAGTTGTGGGCTTGGTCTGTGAAACTCCCCGCTGCGTGAAAGGTAGCAAGGATGGGAAGTTTAGGGGGTTGGGTGGGAGAAATAAAGTGTTGGGGGTTTGATCTGTGGAACTCCCCGCTGTGTGAAAGGAAGCAAGGAAAGGAAATCCAGGGAGTCTTCGGTACAAATAACACAATCCTTTGAGGCTTCATCGGTGGAGCTCCTGGCTGCATGAAAGGTAGCCAACGCAGGAAATACGGAGTGGGCAAAGGAGGGGTTTCAGGAAAGTTTGGGGGTTAATCCCTGAAACTCCCCGCTGCGTGAAATGTAGCTAGGACGGAAAATTCAGAACGGGGAAAGTTTTGCGACTTAACTCTGTAGAGCTCCCCGCCGCGTGAATGCTCACCTTCAACATGACCTCGCAGTAAAGCATCTGGGTCTCGCCAAAGCGCAGCTTCAGCAGCTCAACGTTTCGGATTTCCCTGCGGGGAAGAGAGGCAAGTTTGCAGGGTCAAGCGGGATTTCGGGGGTCTGGCCTGATGACCCCAAAGGCCCCCCCCTCACCTCTCGGCGCTGTAGTTCAACTGGTGCAGCAGCCGGTCAGCCAGCAAGGTTCGGTATTCATTGATGAAGAGGTCCTTGCTTCCGTAGATGCTCACCAGGAGGGTGATGATGTCGGCCGAGCGGCGCTTGGCGTGGGGCTTTCCCGCTGCGGGGAGGCCATCCCGAGAGGAGAGCATGAGTGACGGGTGCCCCCCCAACCAATGAGAGACGGGGGTCCGCGTATGGGAGATGGGCGCCCCCCATCTGTGAGAGACAGGGCCCACCGGTGGGAAGGCAATGGGTTCGAGACCTCCAATCTCAGGCGGAGCGGGCACCCCTCTCCCTCGAAACCAGACATGTCAATCAAGCAGCGTAGGAAGAGGCGGGGCACAGGGTGTGGCAATCAAGGAGGGCAGGAAGGGCGGGGCACAGGCTATGGCAATCGAGGACGGCAGGAACAGACAGGGGAAAGGATATGTCAATCGAGGAGGGCAGGAAGAGGCGGAGAAAAGGATGTGTCAATTGATCCGGGCAGGAAGAGGCGGGGCAAAGGACACGTCAATGCAGCAGGGAAGGGCGTCCATAGAGGGATAGGAAAAGGCAGGGAACAGGAAGTGTCAATCAAGCAGGGACAGGAAGAGGCAGCCCCTCCACACACACCCCCGGAACCGACCTGGGTGGGCGTCGACTGGGTCAGGCACCCAATCCTCGGGCCGGGCGCCGGCGTCTTCGTCGCTCTCCTGCCCGTTGTCCAGGGTGACGGGGTCGGCCCTCGAGAGCTCGTGGGCCAGGTCGCCCGAGCCCTCGCCCGTCAAGCCCGCCACGATCTGCCGCACCGTGTCTTCGCGGGTCCTGTGGCAGGGGGGCATCTGCTTTCTGAGCCAGGTGCTGCCGCACCCTGGGCTCCCCCCACGAGGTGACCTGCGCCACTCCCTTCTCCCGCCACCCGTATACCCCCAGGAATTCAGCCCCACCCAGCACCCTTGGGTGCCCCACCTCAAGTACTTCCGGATCGGCTCCCCGGCGACCTGCAGGATCACCATCGACGGGTCCAGCTGCCGCAGGGCCTTGATGGCGCAGATGTAGAGGGTGATGATGTCTGATGTGTTGACCCCTGGCGGGGACCGATATCCGGGAAATAAATTGAATAATATCTAATAATCAGCCTAATAATTTCAACAAAATATTAATTAATAAATTAATCAACAAAATATTAAATAATAAAACATTAATTTTATTTATTAATATTTAGATGATTCATTTATTGTTTTAATTTATTGTTTAATATTTCGTTAAAGAAATTACTCAACAAAATATTAATAAATTACTCAGCAAAATATTAGTTAACAAATCAATCAACAAAATATTAAACAATAAAACATTAATTTATTAATTAACATTTTGTTAATTTATTTATCAATTGATATTTTGTTAATTTAATTGATATTTTGTTAATTCATTATCATTTTATTAATTAATAAACATTAATAAACAAAATATTAACAATTAAATGAAAAGACAGACCGGGATGTAGGAGGCGCATCTCTAGGGCGCTTTTCAAGGAAGTGAGGAGGTGCTGGCGCTGGTTGGTCCTCTCTAGGCAGAACTTAAGGTCCTCTATGGCCGGTTTTGATTCAGGGAAATCTGAAGGAAAAGAAGCCCCAGTGAACGAAGAGATCTCAGAGATCTCGGCGGGTCCTGGGGAGGAACTCGAACCCGGGACCGGGCTCACCTCGTATGATGCCAAAGAGCTCCTCGATGCGCATGGCGGTGTAGAGGCGGTAGAAGAACCTCTGGACGTGGCAGCGCCAGCGGCGCAGGGCGGACTCAGCCCCGCCCTCCTGCAGGAACACCCAGCCGACCCAGCCAATCACGCGCTCGATCCACTGGAGGGAGGGGAAGAGACGTGAGAGGAGGCGGGGCAGTCCCGGAAACCGCCCACTCTCGAACCTGCGCTCCGCCTTACCTCCTGGAAGTCGCCCAGGAAGGAGCGCTCGAACTCGCCGCGGCAGGTGCCCTCCAGGCGCTCGGTGATCATGCGGTGGAGGATGTCCGTGACGGCGGGTGTGCTGATGCGCTCCAGGAGGTGGAGGCGGTGCCTGCGGAAGGGAGGGAGGAAGGAAGGAAGGGAAAGAAGAAAGGGAAGGAGGAAGAAGGAAGTAAAGGAGGGAGGGAGGGAGGGATGGAGAAGGAAGGAAAGGAGGGAAAGGAGGGAAAGAAGGGAGGGAGGGAGGGAGGGAGGGAGGGAGGGAGAAGGAAGGAAGGAAGGAAGGAAGGAAGGAAAGGAGGAAGGGAGGGAGGGAGGAAAGGAGGGAGGGCCAGATCACAAAGATTAGAATCATAGAATCATAGAGTTGGAAGAGACCCCAAGGGCCATCCAGTCCAACCCCCTGCCAAGCAGGAAACACCATCAAAGCATTCCTGACAGGTGGCTGTCAAGCCTCTGCTTAAAGACCTCCAAAGAAGGAGACTCCACCACACTCCTTGGCAGCAAATCCCACTGTCGAACAGCTCTTACTGTCAGGAAGTTCTTTCTAATGTTTAGGTGGAATCTTCTTTCTTGTAGTTGGAATCCATTGCTCCGTGTCCGCTTCTCTGGAGCAGCAGAAAACAACCTTTCTCCCTCCTCTATAGGACATCCTTTGATATATTTGAACATAGCTATCAGATCACCCCTGAACCTTCTCTTCTCCAGGCTAAACATACCCAGCTCCCTAAGCCGTTCCTCATAAGGCATCGTTTCCAAGCCTTTGACCATTTTGGTTGCCCTCCTCTGGACACGTTCCAGCTTGTCCGCATCCTTCTGGAACTGGGGTGCCCAGAACTGGACACAGTATTCCAGGTGAGGTCTGACCAGAGCGGAATACAGTGGTACTATTACTTCCCTTGATCTAGATGGTATAGATTGAATTCCCAGAGAGCTACCACATCATATCCTTTCCTTTCCCTCTTCTTTGCTCTTGATTATTCCATCTTTCTTTATTTCTGCTTATTAAATATTACTCTTCAAACACCACTGAAATATCATTTTCCTCATCGCTATAATAATGAAAGGAAAGCAACTCACAGGATGGCGTTGAGCTCCTCAAAGCGCGCTATTGTTCCCACGCACCAGCATCCCTCCTCGCTTCGGCCGCATCCGGTGCACATCGACTCCGCCTCTTCCCGCGCTACGCTTCCCGCCTCGGAGCGCTGCCCCATGTAGATCCGGAAGCTGCGCCCATAGAGGTCGCCCAGCGCCTCCCGGAACTCCCCAGGGGGCGCCAGGAAAACCACGGCGCGCAACAGGGCGTCGAGGTTCCCGCGGAGGCGCCCTCGGGCGCCCTCAGGCGCCCACTCCTCCAGCAGGGTGGCGCCACGGATATACGGCGCCAGGCGCTTCTCCAGCATACGGAAGGCGTCCAGGAGGGGAGGGGAGTGCTGGGGGTCACCGGGCGCCGCCACGCACCGCCAGAACTCGGGACCCACTCGGGACTGAAGGTCCGTCTGCAGGACCTCGAGGAACCACTCTTCCAGGGCACCCTGCAGGTCATGGCAACGGAGGGCTTCCAAGGCTGGGCGCAGGTCAGACGGGGAGTCGTAGCGTGGCGGCGCCTGGAAAGGAAGGGGAGAATTCTAGTTCCTGGAAGGATTGTCCCCTCTGTGCTCCACAACTCACTGACTGCTTCGCCCCCGAACCCCTTTGCCTCTGAGCCCCCTCCCTTCTCTCCCTCTCCTTTCCCTTTCGGCCCCCTAACCCAGTGGTGGCTAACCTTGACACTCCAGATGTTTTGGGACTACAACTCCCATCATGCATTACCACTGGTCCTGTTAGCTAGGGATGATGGGAGTTGTAGTTTCAAAACATCTGGAGTGTCAAGGTTAGCCACCACTGCCCTAACCCTTTTGCCTCTGAGGCCCCGAACCTCTTTTTCACCTCCATCCCCAAGGCTTCGGGTGGCACCAGGCCGGTGCTAAGGGCGCTCCACGCCGCCGACAGCTCCATGCCTCGTCCGAACGCGGGACCGGCTGCGACAACCCGGAGGAGGTATAGGCCCCGCCTCCGCGCATGCGCGGACCGGCGGCGGCAACGGCGGGCGACACGCGACGCGGCGGCGGCGGCGGCGATGACCCAGCAAGGGGCGGCCCTGCAGAGCTACAACAACGAGCTGGTCAAATGTGAGGCGGCGCTCCGGAGAACGGGGCCTTCGCTTCGCTACTCGAGCCAAGGCGCCCGCGGCAGGAGTAGGCCGCGTTGCTAGGGCGATGACGTCGGAGGTGGCGCTTGGCGCCGGACCGCGCGGCGCTGATTGGCTGGAAACGTAGCGACATGTCTAATGGGAAGGGGCTAGGCTGCGGGCGTGAACTCCGCGCGTTGCTATTAGCCGCGCGGTTTTAGGGTCGGAGGCGTAGTGACGCATGGAAGGGGTAGGGCTAGGCTGCGGATGGGAAGTCCGCTCATTGCTATTGGCGGAGACGTAGTGACGTGCCTACTCCGGCTGAAGCTGTCGCCGCGTTGGGATTGGCGAAACGGGTTCAGGGGCGGAGTCGCAATGACGTGCTTTAAGGGAAGGGGCGTCGCCGCTAGAACGTTAGTTGAGGAGAAGCGGGAAGACTGGGCGATGCGCTGCTATTGGCCGGGCGGAGACGAAGTGACGCGCTCCAACGGGTAGGGCGGTGCTTCTACGACGCGAGCCTAGGGCGGAGTGTTGCTATGGCTACGGCAGGGACGGATCGCGTTGCTATTGGCCACTCTGCTTTAAACCTGAATAAAATGCAAGCATTGAGGACCAGAATCTTGAATTAAATCTCAACACTGAGAACTAGAATCTTGAATTAAATCTCAACATTGAGGACTAGAATCTTGAATTAAATCTCAACACTGAGAACTAGAATCTTGAATTAAATCCTAACACTGAGGACTAATTAAAGGTAGATAGCCGTGTTGGTCTGTCATAGTCAAAACAAATAAAAAATAAAAAAAAATCCTTCCAGTAGCACCTTAGAGACCAACTAAGTTTGTTCTTGGTATGAGCTTTCGTGTGCATGCACACTTCTTCAGATACACTGAAACAGAAGTCACCAGACCCTGATATATAGTGAGAGGGTGGGGAGGGGTATTACTCAGAGGGGTGGTGGAAATGGGTGAAAGGTTGATAGCTGTAGTAAACCTGTTGACGACTGTTAACGGCTGCAATTAGTCTTACAGTCTTACTGAGGACTAAAATCTTGAATGAAATCCCAACATTGAGGACTAGAATCTTGAATGAAATACCAACATTGAGGCCTTGAATTTGGAATAAAACGGGATCCCGGAGGGCCAGAAACCCGGGGGTTGGAATAGATGACCCAGGCTCCCTTTCTCTCCGCACCCCTCTAGGTATTGAGGACCTCTCCCTCAAGCGGGATGAGCTGAGCAAGCAGATCCGCCAGGAGGAGGAAGAGAAGGCCAAGCTGCAGAATGACATCCGTGTTTTGACGGACAAGCTGTCGCGCGTCAACGAGAGCCTGGCCAGGAAGATGGCCTCGCGCAATGAGTTTGACCGGACCATCGCCGAGACCGAGGCGGCTTATATGAAGGTGCGGGCAGCCGGGGTCATCTAGACTGACCCCGGAAATCTAGTGAGAAATCAATGTGAAAAGATGATCGTTTGACACGGGGCGCAGAGTCTTCTAATCTGACCCCGGAAATCTAGCGAGAAATCAATGTGAAAAAAGTATTATTTGAGACTAGTATAATAAGCCCGTAAAATTACGGGCGCTAGAAGATTTGTGCTGCCTGTCCGTGCTGCTATAAAGCAGCATGGACGGGCAGCCTCAGGAGCCGGCGCTCCCTCGGCGGATCGCTCAGTCACCGCTGAGCGATCCGCCGAGGGAGCGCCGCTCCCGCCGAGGGAGTGGCGGCTCCTGGAGCTGCCTGTCCGTGCTGCTTGAAAGCAGCACAGACGGGCAGCCTAAGGAGCCGACGCTCCCTCGGCCGGTCGCTCAGTGACCGCGGGAGCAGCAGCGCCGGGCGGGATGCATCCCGCTCGGCGCTGCAGCTCCCGGCGAGGGAGTGGCGGCTCCTGGAGCTGCCCGTCCGTGCTGCTTGAAAGCAGCACGGACGGGCAGCCTAAGGAGCCGACGCTCCCTCGGCCGGTCGCTCAGTGACCGCAGGAGCAGCAGCGCCGGGCGGGATGCATCCCGCTCGGCGCTGCAGCTCCCGGCGAGGGAGTGGTGGCTCCTGGAACTGCCTGTCCGTGCTGCTTTAAAGCAGCACAGACGGGCAGCCTAAGGAGCCGGAGGCGCCCGGCGGTGGCGTCCGGGGCGAGGAGGTTGCGGGGCAGCGTCCTCGTCCTCCTCGTCGCCGCTGCCTCCAGGCCGGGCCGAGCTGCTCAACTGTGGGCGCGCGCAGCAGCAGCAGCACTCCTCGGCCTCCGCGTGGTCGTTCCGCCGCCGTCAGGCCCCACATAGCGCCGTCACCTGCGCTAGCAGCCGCAGCGCCTCCGCCGCCAACAGGCCCGCCTGGCTGGGCTTCAAGCCGCGCGGCTTCGGGGGAGAGGCGGCGCGAGGCGAATGTCCTTCGCGAGCCGTTCCGTCGCCGGGGAGCTGCTCGCTCTCGCCCCCTTCGTTTTCCCCGGGGGCGGCTGTAGCGGCGACGGTAGCGGCGGCGAGGATGGGGCGGCCCTCTGCGTCCGTGCGAGGCAGCGGCGGTGGCGCAACTGACAACGCGCGTGCGCCGCCGCTGCCTCGCGGACACGCCCCCCTCTCCGCCCACTCCAATCCCTGCGTCCGTGTGGGTCCCGGTCATGCGCAGTAGCGCACTTCCGTGACACACATAAAGTGGACGCAGGGACACAGCAAGATTATTATATAGGATGGTGTGCCAGGGTCATCTAGTCTGACCCCGGAAATCTAGCGAGAAATCAATGTGAAAAAATTATTGTTTGACTCAGGGCGTCAGGGTAATTTAGTCTGACCCCAGAAATCTTTCAAGAAATCAATGTGAAAAGATTATTGCTTGACACGGGGTGATAAGGTCATCTAGTCGGACCCCGGAAATCTAACAATGAATCTAAAAAAGCGATGATTAGATCCATGGCACCTTCGTCATCTAGACTGACCCTGGAAATCTAGCAATAAATGAATCTAAAAAGGTGATGATTTGAAACTGGTTCCCAGTGTCATGTAGTCTGACCCCGGAAACCTAGGGATAAATTAATGTAAAAATGCGATGCTTTGAAACTGGGTTCCAGGGTTCCAGTCTGAACCTGGAAATCTAGGTTTAAATCAATGCTAAAAGATGATTATTTGAAACTGGGATCCAGGGTCATCTAGTCTGACCCCAGAAATCTAGCAATAAATCAATGTGAAAAGATGATTGTTTGACTTGGGGTGCAGGGGTCATCTAGTCTGACCCCCGAAATCTAGCAAAAAATGTGATTATTTGACACGGGGCTCCAGGGTGATCAAGTATGACCCTAGAAATCTAGCAATAAATAAGTCCTCCCCTCCCATTCCAGATCCTGGAGAGCTCCCAGACGCTCCTCAACGTCCTGCGCAAGGAAGCCAACAACCTGGCCAAGGCCACGGAGGCTAAAGGCCCCAAGGATGCCTGAACCCGCCGGGCACTGCGCTGCGACTCCCGTCCTCCGGCCAGGCCAGCTCTCGAAGCCGGCACCGGGACAGTTGCATTTTCGGGGGGGGGGGTGTTATATGAATAAAGTATTCTCTCTCAGCCGCCTGGGTTTTTCTCCATGGGGAAGGGCCGGGCGCTACGTTTCCCACCGGGCGCGCATGGTTTTCTATGAGGGAATAGAATTTCAGCCTAGCCAAAAATAATCCAAGTGTCCAGGTAAATTTGGGATCCAGGAACAGATCCAAATCCTTTTTGTATACCACAGTAGAGTAAATATAATCCTATATAATAAAGTCCCTGTGTCCCTGCGTCCAGTCTGTGTGTCAGTGGAAATTAGCCACTGCGCATGTCCCACACGGACGCAGGGATTGGACGGTGTAGAGACTGAGAGGCGCTGAGAGTAGAGGAGGGCGGCGGCGGCCATTTTGAACCGAGCCCCGAATGGAGCGGCTATGGCCGGGCAAGCGTGACCCCGCGACGGGGCTTGAGCAAGGGGAATATGGATGTGCGGAAGCTGCGCGTCAATGAGCTGAAGGAGGAGCTGGGCCGGAGGGGCCTCAACACCCGCGGCCTGAAGGCGGAGCTGGCCGAGCGGCTGCAGGCGGTGCTGGGAGCGGCTGCAGGTGGCGCTGGAAGCGGAGGAGGCCCGCGGAGGAGCGCCGGCTGCAGGCGGCGCTGGAAGCGGAGGAGGCCCGCGGAGGAGCGCCGGGCTGGAAGCGGAGGAGGCCCGCGGAGGAGCGCCGGCTGCAGGCGGCGCTGGAAGCGGAGGAGGCCCGCGGAGGAGCGCCGGCTGCAGGCGGCACTGGAAGCGGAGGAGGCCCGCGGAGGAGCGCCGGGCTGGAAGCGGAGGAGGCCCGCGGAGGAGCGCCGGCTGCAGGCGGCGCTGGAAGCGGAGGAGGCCCGCGGAGGAGCGCCGGCTGCAGGCGGCGCTGGAAGCGGAAGAGGCCCACGGAGGAGCGCCGGCTGCAGGCGCCGTACAGCAAGAGGAGCTGCTGGACGGACATTGTAAGCGGCGCGGAAGGAGCGTGGAAGGAGCGGGAGCCTCGCCGCCGGGGAGCGCCAAGCTGGGGGATCGGCATGGGGGCCTCCCCGTGCAGATCCGCGCTTGGGATCTGCTGCATCTGTTTCTCTCCTTCCCCAGGAGAGGCATGGGGGCCTCCCCGTGCAGATCCGTGCTGGGGATCCGATGCACCTCTCCTTCCCCGGGAGAGGCATGTGGTCTCTCCGGGAGCCGGAGGAACAAAAATAAATGGGGGGGGGGAGTAGGAGACTTGCCCGGGCCTGAGACAGAGGCAAGTGAAGAGAGTTTCTTTCTTTTTTCTTTAATAATAATAATAATAATTTATTATTTGTACCCCGCCCATCTGACCGGGTCCCCCCAGCCACTCTGGGCGGCCTCCAACAAACACTAAAATACATTAAAATATTACAGATTAAAAACTTCCCTAAACAGGGCTGCCTTCAGGTGTTTTCTAAAGGTCGTAGTTGTTGATCGTTTTGACCTCTGAAGGGAGGGCGTTCCACAGGGCGGGCGCCACTACCGAGAAGGCCCTCTGCCTGGTTCCCTGTAGCTTTGCTTCTCGCAGTGAGGGAACCACCAGAAGGCCCTCGGCGCTGGATCTCAGTGTCCGGGCTGAACGGTGGGGGTGGAGACGCTCCTTCAGGTATACAGGACCGAGGCCGTTTAGGGCTTTAAAGGTCAGCACCAACACTTTGAATTGTGCTCAGAAACGTACTGGGAGCCAATGTAGATCTCTCAGGACCGGTGTTATGTGGTCCCGGCGGCCACTCCCAGTCACCAGTCCAGCTGCCGCATTCTGGATCAATTGCAGTTTCCGGGTCACCTTCAAAGGTAGCCCCACGTAGAGCGCATTGCAGTAGTCCAAGCGGGAGATAACCAGAGCATGCACCACTCTGGCGAGATAGTCTGCAGACAGGTAGCGTCTCAGCCTGCGCACCAGATGGAGTTGGTAGACAGCTGCCCTGGACACAGAATTAATCTGCACTTCCATGGACAGCTGTGAGTCTAAAATGACTCCCAGGCTGCGTACCTGGTCCTTCAGGGGCACAGTTATGCCATTCAGGACCAGTGAGTCCCCCACACCCGTCTGCCCCCTGTCCCCCAAAAACAGTACTTCTGTCTTGTCAGGATTCAACCTCAATCTGTTAGCCGCCATCCATCCTCCAACCGCCTCCAGGCACTCACATAGGACCTTCATTGCCTTCACTGGTTCTGATTTGAAAGAGAGGTAGAGCTGGGTATCATCCGCATACTGATGGACACCCAGCCCAAACGCTCTGATGATCTTTCCCAGCGGCTTCATATAGATATTAAAAAGCATGGGGGAGAGGACGGAACCCTGAGGCACCCCACAAATGAGAGCCCGGGGGTCTGAACACTCATCCCCCACCACCACTTTCTGAACACGGCCCAGGAGGAAGGAGCGGAACCACTGTATAACAGTGCCCCCAGCTCCCAACCCCTCTAGATGGTCCAGAAGGATGTTATGGTCGATGGTGTCAAAGGCCGCTGAGAGGTCCAGCAGAACTAGGAAACAAAACTAGAAACTAGGTGGGGGGGGGTGTAAATAAAGTTCTAGCGCCCGTTAATGTAACAGGCTGAACGTCCACTAGTATACTATATTTCCCAAATAATTTTGGGATAATGGTGATATCAGTCAGGAATTTCACGACGCTCTCAAAATGATTTTGGGATAATTTTAGTATAGTCTAGTATGTATGGAAAATACTGTCAGGGCTGGTCGGTTCCTCTTCATATTATAACACAGAAGCTTCTTGTTCTTTTATAATTTTTATTAAGAATTCACAAACAGTACTTATAAATAGTGCTTAACTTCAACACTATCACTCCTCAAAGTCATTTAATTCAGATAACTTCTGAGCTCTGCTTCTCCCTGACCAGCAACTCTCAAAAAGGCAAACACGAGGCTCCTTTCGTTTTCCCGCTCTTTTCTTAACCTTCTAGTGAGGCCTGGCTTGTACCTCCCCTCCTCTGAGTTTGAGCCAAAACTTAACCCTTGCCTTTCCTGAACATTCTAACTCTACTCCCTGACATCACCCCCTCCCCTAAGCCCCCCTCCCTCCTCCTCGCTCTCCTCTGTTTCTGAAGGGCTGAACCCTATGAACTCATCTTCATCACTATCTGTCTCTTCGAAAATTTATTGAAGATGCCAGTTATGGGGCTTAGGTTTGTGGGGATATTTCCAGTGAAACTCTCTCTGCAGTTCCGGGACATTTATTTTTTCTGCTGGTTCCCATGAATTCTCAGATGCATCTAACCCTTTCCATGCAACCAAATACTGTAATTTCCTCCTGCTTATCCTCAAATCTAATATCTCTTCCACTTCATTCTCCTCTTCCTCCATCATTGTGGGGAAAGGAGGTTGTTCCCTTGCCACTTGGTATTTATGAGCTGGTACAAACACTGACAATAAAGACCTATGAAATACAGGATGTATTCTCATATTTTCAGGTAACTGAAGCTTGAAAGCAACTGGGTTAATTTGAGCTGTTACTTGGAAAGGCCCCAGTCTTCTTGGTTCTAGCTTTTTACACCTCCCTCGCAGTGGTAGTCCCTTGGTAGACAGCCATACCCAACTCCCTACTTGGATTTCTTCCCCAACCCGCCGGTGTCTGTCTGC
Source organism: Darevskia mixta (assembly GCA_034641385.1). Lineage (NCBI taxonomy): Eukaryota > Metazoa > Chordata > Lepidosauria > Squamata > Lacertidae > Darevskia > Darevskia mixta. The sequence goes on from JAWWNH010000301.1 coordinate 23,165, forward strand.
AGTTATCTTGTAAGCCTCCTTAGCTTCTTCCAAATCCTCCTTCAATAATTCATGAATGCATCTCAACTCCTCTACCATTTGCTCTGCTGCTGGTACTGCTAACTGCTCCTCTTGTCCCGGGAATGCCCTTGGGTGCAAGCCATAGTTTGCCACAAATGGCGCTCTACCCGTAGACACATGCAGTGCATTATTATACGCAAACTCTGCTAGACTCAGTCTCTCTATCCACCCGCTTTGCTGACAGCCCGTATAACACCTTAAATATTGTTGTAGGGTTGCATTCGTTCTTTCCGCTTCCCCATTGGTTTGCGGGTGTCTCGCCGACGTGAGGCTCAGCTCTACATCTAGCAACTGCATTAATCTCCTCCAAAATTGTGATGTAAATTGGGCCCCTCTATCTGAAATAATTTGTGATGGCATACCATGCAACCTAAAAATATTATCTAAAAACATCTTCGCGGTTTCCTGTGCTGTAGGAATTTTGGCACAGGGTATGAAATGCGCCATCTTGGTTAGCATGTCAACCACCACAAAGATCACTGTTTGTCTGTGCGATGCCGGTAGATCTGTTACAAAGTCCATAGACACCACCTCCCAAGGCCTTCCTGGTGTGGACATAGGTTGCAACAACCCGGCAGGAGCTGCTCTGGGTGCTTTTGCTCGTTGACATACCTCACAAGCCCTTACATATTGTCTTACATCCTCCCGCAACTTCGGCCACCAGAACTGCCGTGTGATCTGATATAATGTTTTGTCTCTCCCAAAATGTCCTGCAGTCGGGTTGTCATGGTGTTGCCTCATTACTTTACCTCTTAATTCACCTTCAGGTACATATAGCGCCCCTCTCCTATACAACAATCCACCTTTTTCCTCAAAACCTTCCTCTTCCCCTCTACCTTGTCTCAGTTCCTCTATCTTCCTTTGTGCAAACTCATCTGTTACTGTCAACCGCTGGAATTCCCTGCCGTCCATTACTATGGCTGCACACTTCCACTGATCCGATTTCAACATTTCTTGCAACTTGGGAGTTGCTTCCTCTACCATATACTCAGGTTTGCGCGATAGCACGTCTGCCCTAACATTCTGATGCCCAGGTACATACTCTATCCTAAAATTAAACCCAGCAAAAAACTCCGCCCACCTAATCTGTCTTTGATTTAGCTGTCTCGCAGTTCTCCAATATTCTAAATTCTTGTGATCCGTTTGTACCACCACCTGATGTGATGCCCCTTCCAAAAAATGCCTCCACACTTTAAAAGCTGCATACACAGCTAAAAGTTCTTTATCAAATATGGTGTAGTTCTGTTCTGATTGACTTAGTTTTCTAGAGTAGAATGCACAGGGTCTCCAGTCCCCTTCCTTGTCCCGTTGCAGCAGAATTGCTCCAATAGCCCTATCAGAGGCGTCAGTTTCTATCTTCATATGTCTACTTGTGTCTAGGTGCATAAGATACTTTTCTGAAGCAAACACCACCTTTAATTTATCAAAAGCCTCTTGAGCTTCCCCAGACCATCTGAACGGTCCCTTGCCTCTCAGACAATCTGTTAGTGGAGTTGTGATTTTGGAGTAATTACCTATGAACTTACGATAGTAATTGGCAAATCCCAAAAACCTCTGCAGATCTTTCTTGGTTTTAGGTGCCTCCCATTCCACTACTGCCCGAACCTTACTAGGGTCCATGTGTACTCCTTCGTGAGAAATGCAATACCCAATGAATTCTACCTTTTGAGTGTGGAATTTACACTTCTCTAACTTCACATATAACCTGTTGGCCCTCAACCTTTCTAACACCTGTGTGACATGTTTTACGTGTTCTTCGATACTTTCACTATATATTAAAAGATCATCTAAATAAGCAATACAGAACTGATCCTGTATACCTGTTAGGACGTGGTTGATGAAAGTTTGAAATACGCCTGAGCCATTTTGCAGACCAAACGGCATTACCAAGAATTCAAACATACCATACTTAGTACAAAAACTGGTTTTCCACTCATCCCCTTCTTGGATCCTTATCAGATTATATGCTCCTCGTAGATCAAGCTTGGTAAAGACCTTGGCTGACCTCAGTCTCTCTAAGAGGTCATCTATACGTGGCAGGGGGCACGCACGAGGCTTCATTTGGCTGTTAAGGATTCTGAAGTCACATACCAATCTCGGCGCCCTTTCCTCCCCTTTCTTTTTGACAAAAAAGACGGGAGCTCCCCCCGATGCTGTGGACTCTCTAATAAAGCCTCTCTGCAAATTTTTTTGCAGGAACTCCCTCAGTGCTGCGGATTCTACTTCCGACATGGCATATATCTTACTAGGGGGCAATTGTGCGCCAGGGATTAGGTCTATCTTGCAATCATAAGGCCTATGTGGTGGAAGCTTATCCGCTTCTTTTTCACAAAAAACATCCCGGTAAGCAACATACTGTGAAGGGACCTCACTTTCATTCCCCATCAACTTCCCTTCCACCTCTGTTCCCATCACTTCCACCAAGGTTTCCCCCCTTTCCCCCAAACAATGTGTCATGCAATAGAACGAACCAAAAACCAAAGACCTTTGATTCCAAGCAATCGCCGGATTGTGACGATTGAGCCAACTCATGCCCAGCACCATTGGGTGTCCAGCTAGTTTAGTCACATAAAAGGCCCTGGTCTCTGAGTGATGGGCCATGTCTATCCTCATTGGTGGAGTCTCATAAGCCACTTCTCCTGACAGTAGCGGTCTGCCATCGATTGTCTTCACTCGCAAAGGAAACTTTAAAGGTAACAAGGCAATTCTGTGTTCCTGTACCAATTTCTGGTCTAGGAAGTCAGCTGATGCTCCTGAGTCCAACAGCACCTCTACTTTGATCCTGTGTCCATTTGGTAGCTGTAGTTGCACCTTCACTGTTAGTCCTGGGACAGGTGGTTCCGCGTGAGAGCCTTCTATTGCTCCACCCGGCTGCAGGCTCCCATTTCCAGCCGGGGATATTGGTTTCCCTGATGCAATTCCTTTGGGCAAGCCTCTCCTTCCGTGTCAGCTCCAGACAGAGACTCCCATCCTTTACGATTGCGACAATGTCGTGCCAGATGCCCTGGTCTTCCACAGACAAAGCAATGTCTTGGGTCTCTCCCCCTCCCTTCGTTTCCTCTTCTCATGGAAGCTGCAGTCATTGGGAGGGGTCTGGCCGCTCCTAACTCCATGGGTTCTGGCCTCTCTCCAGGCAGGTTGCCAGCTCTGCTCTGCGTAATTTCTGTAATGGTGCTTTCCCGCCACCGCGGTTTCCATTGTTCCTTCTTTTCACTAGCCCTCCGTTCAACACGTAGACTTAATTGCAGGCACGTTCGGACCAGGGAGTCCAAGGAATCAGGTTCCGGCATTTGGGCCAGTTGGTCTAAAATCTCATTATTCAGTCCTTCCCTAAAAAGGGCTGCAACCGTTGGGGAATTCAGGTCCCATTTTAATTTCTGCACCAGCAAACTGAAGTTAGACCAATAAACTCCCACAGTGTCCTTTCCTTGTTTCATTCTCAACAGCTGTCTAGCTGTGGCTGTTTCATGCGCAGGGTCTAAGAAAATTGTGTCTAAGTACCTCAGGAAAGTTTGTAGATTTCCCAGGGCTGCATCCCTCCGAGCTATCAGGGGTATAACACAGTCCTTAGCCCTCCCTTCTAGGAAACTGATTACATAGGCAACCTTCTCTTGCTCCGATTGAAATTCCTTATCTTTTATCTCTATGAGGTAAGAAATTTCTGTCTTGAAAGCCATGTATTCTGAGCTTTCTCCCTTGAAACTACGTGGATGTACAGTGAATGTTTTACTCACTTTATTTCCACATGTCGCTTGCAGCATGGTTCTGTGTTCTCCCAAGGCTGCTGACAGTATGCCAACTTGACTTTTCAACTGTAAATTCTGTTGCCATAAGTCCTGTAAGGTTAGCTGAATTGTTGGGGTTTCTCTTTGTCCACCTTGTGTTGCAGCTCCGTCCATTTTGTTTCTCCTTCTCTACTTAATGTGAAGAGGCACAGAGCAGAAGTTATTCTGTCAGGGCTGGTCGGTTCCTCTTCATATTACAACACAGAAGCTTCTTGTTCTTTTATAATTTTTATTAAGAATTCACAAACAGTACTTATAAATAGTGCTTAACTTCAACACTATCACTCCTCAAAGTCATTTAATTCAGATAACTTCTGAGCTCTGCTTCTCCCCTTCCATAGTTCCAGTATGGTATCTGAAGAAGTGTGCATGCACACGAAAGCTCATACCAAGAACAAACTTAGTTGGTCTCTAAGGTGCTACTGGAAGGAATTTATTTTATTTTATTTTGTTTTGCTTCTCCCCTGACCAGCAACACTCAAAAAGGCAAACACGAGGCTCCTTTCGTTTTCCCGCTCTTTTCTTAACCTTCTAGTGAGGCCTGGCTTGTACCTCCCCTCCTCTGAGTTTGAGCCAAAACTTAACCCTTGCCTTTCCTGAACATTCTAACTCTACTCCCTGACAAATACATATATATATTTGAACAGAATTTGAGAATAATTTTGGTATCGTATCAAAAGAATTTTAGTATGTTATCAAAATCATTTGAGAATAACTCAAAAATTTGAGGATAGTGCAAAATCATTGGAGAATTATTTTAGTGCAGTATCAAAATAATATTAGAATTTTAGTCTCTAAAATATTAGAATTTTAGTCTAAAAAATCTTAGGATAATTTTAATATAGTCTGTATCAAAATAATTTTAATAGGCTGTCACAGTAATTTGAGAATAATTCACATTAATTCTAGTATAACTTTCAGTACAGCATAGTATCAAAAGAATTTCAGAATTTTAGTCCCGTCTCTAAAAAATCTGAGTATAATTTTAGTACTGGTATATTATCAAAAGAATTTGAGAATTATGGTCCAGTCTCTGAAAAGCTTTAGTATAATGTCAAGATCATTGTAGTACTGAATATAATTTGATTTTATCAGAGGTGCTGCCCTTGCCAAAACACATCGAGTAATAACAACGATAACATCAATAATAATAATAGTATTAACAATAATAATAACAGCATTCTGCTCTTTTGATCGCTATCCCCTTCCACCCCATCCACACTCTCATTGAAAATAATGTGTTTTATATTAATTTCGGAAGCACAACATGATTCTGGACGCTTTTTTTATACCCCTCCCAAAACACAGCTAATAATAATAATAATAATAATAATAATAATAATAATAATTTTCAAGTTGTATTTTAATCAATTGTTTTTATACCTGATGTTAGCCGCCCTGAGCCCGGGCTTGGCCAGGAAGGGCGGGGTATAAATAAAATTTATTATTATTAATAATATTTTGCTCTTTTGGTCGCTGTCCCCTTCCACCCCATCCAAACTCCCATCACTCAATAATAATCATAATATTAATAATATTAACAACAACAACAATAATAATATTCTGCTCTTTTGGTCGCTGTCGCCTTCCACCCCATCCAAACCCCCATCAAAAATAATGTGCTTTTTTCAACGAACTTTGGGATCCTGGGCGCCAGAGAGACTCGAACTCAAGACTCAGGGCCGAAAAAGAACAATTCTGTCGGACTAAAGGAGAAAATTGAAATTCAGAGCGAAATAATCATTTTGGGGGCAAAAACCACCAGCCACATCAAAGACGACCTGCAGAAGATAGGTTTCCGTCGGCAGGGATAATTCCGGGTGGCACCTGTTGGTGTTCAGAAGTACAGGGCAGGCTCGCTGCTGAAGTCGGAAAGGGCGCCGGCACCGGCCGGAGTAAGCTGTGGAGCAAAAAAAGGGGGGGTAAAAAAACACTTCTTTTTATCGGGGTTGGGCTAGATGATCCCACGAACCCCCAGAGTTACGATTCTTGGATGCAATCACTCTGCGGAGCAAGGGCGCTGGACACGATGAAGAATGATAACAATATGGGTACAGGTAGGTAGATAAGAATCCAATGTCTCTATTCAAACCAGGTCTCTCCATGGTTTTAAGTTTGGTAATGAGTTGCAATTCAGCAACTTCTCTTTCCAGTTTATTTCTGAAATTCGTTTGTAATAATCTGGGTGTTTGTCTCCTGAAGGGCCGGATACAAAGCATCCTATATAATAATTTCCCTATGTCCCTGCGTCCACCGTCCGTCAGTGGAATTCGCAACTGGGCATGCACCCCACTGACACAGGGATTGGAGCAGGGATTGGAGAGGGGGGGCGTGTCCGAGAGGCAGCGGCGCATGCGCGTCGTCAGTTGCCTCACTGCCACCGCCTCGCATGGAGCTGAGCGCGCTGCCAGGGTGCCCCTGTCCACCTGCGCTCACCCGCTGCCGCCGCCTCCGAGACTGCCGAGGCCCCCGCCTGGCCCGGACACTCTTGGCCTCGGCTGGTGGCGGCGGCGGCGGTTCTGGAGCTCCCCTGGCCGCCGCGAGGAGCCTGCCCGGCAAGGAGCTCCGCCCGACGCGGGACTCTCGCTCGCCTGCCAGCGGCCGGGGAAAGAGGAGCAGCGGCGGCGGCAGGCACAGGCCGAGCGAGCCCAGCGCCAACAGCCGGGACTGAGTAGGCCGCAGCTGCACCGGGGGCCCGCCCCCGCCGACCCCGCCCCGCAACCTCCTCGCCCCTGCAGAAGCAGCAGCGCTAGCCGGGAAAAGCGTCTCCCTTCAGGAGGCGACGCAGACGCGCAGCCTGGGACGTCGCGGGCCTGAGAAGCGCCCCCGCCCTCCTGCCCGGCTCTTCTCCTGCACGGCCGGAGCCGCCGAGGGAGCTGGGCGCGCGCAGCGGTGCCAGCCTCCGAGGGGGCGTCCGGGGTTGGGGGCTCCCCGGTTTCCCCGCGCTCAGCCTCCTCCCTCCGCGGCGGCAGGAGCGCAGCCGCGGCTGTGCCCCCCACCCCGCAAGGCGCACGCGTGTGCTGCCAGGCTAGCGCCCGTTATCTCAACGGGCTTCAATTCTCTAGTCCTATATAATAAAGTGCCTGTGTCCATGCGTACGTTCTGTGTGTCAGTGGAAATGCGGGATTGGAGCGTACAGACCAATAGACGATGGTGGTTACGCCTCTACCTCCCCACCCCCGCAGCTCTGAGCCCGCAGGGATTGGAGCGGCTGGAGAGGGGGGCATGGCCGAGAGGCAGCGGCGGCGCACGCGCGTTCTCAGTTGGGGCAGCGCCGCCGCCTCGCACAGAGCTGCGGAGGATGAGCGCCTCAGCCGTTTGTTGCCAGTGCCTGTTTATCGCCCTTTCGGCAGCATGGAGGCCGCGGCTGCTGCTGCTTCTTGGAGTGGGTGGAGAGGGGGGCGTGGACATGGACCCGCGGCTCACCCTGCCTGGCACTGTGGCTCTCGCTGTGGCTCTCCCCAGCGGCAGCTCCAGGAGCAGCCACTCCCTCGGCGGGAGCGGCTCACCCTCGGCAGATCGCTCAGCGGTGACTGAGCGATCCGGCGAGGGAGCGCCGGCTCCTGAGGCTGCCCGTCCATGCTGCTTTAAAGCAGCACGGACAGGCAGCTCCAGGAGCCGCCACTCCCTCGGCGGGAGCGGCTCTCCCTCGGCAGATCGCTCAGCGGTGACTGAGCGATCCGCCGAGGGAGCGCCGGCTCCTGAGGCTGCCCGTCCGTGCTGCTTTAAAGCAGCACGGACAGGCAGCACAAATCTTCTAGCGCCCGTAATTTTACGGGCTTATTATACTAGTATCAAATAATACTTTTTTCACATTGATTTCAAGGCGCTGCCGGAGCCGCAGCCAGAGCCTGCCGAGCGGGGGCAGGCTCGGAAGCGGCGGCAGCGGGTGAGCGCAGGCGGACAGGGGCACCCTGTCAGCGCGCTCAGCTCCGTGTGAGGCAGCGGCACTGAGCCAACTGATGACGCGCGTGCGCCGTCGCTGCCTCTCGGACACGCCCCCTGTCATCGCCTATTGGTCTCTGCGTCCCTGTGGGACATGCGCAGTGGAAAATTTCCACTGACACACAGAACGTACGCACGGACACAGGCACTTTATTATAGAGGATATGATTAATAATGTGTGTGTTTATCTCATGAAGAGCCGGATACAAATCTAAATACTACTACTACTGGTACTACTACTACTACTACTACTACTAATAATAATAATAATGTGTGTTTATCTCACAAAAGAAGTGTAGGGCAGTAGACAAATCTTATTATGAATAACCATTACCATTACGTGGTTGTCGGGCGAGTCAGCACCCGGCACTACAGTTTCCAACTTCAGAGGTGCCTCCTTGAGCCCCGAGTGCGATTTTGGGGTGTAGCTGGAGAAACCTGTGGAGCACATTGGAATGTAGCTTTTATTTTATTTTTTAAAGCCACTTTGTATGTAAGAAGAGAAGGAAGAAGAAGAAGAAGAAGAAGAAGAAGAAGAAGAAGAGGAAAAGAAGAAGAAGAAGAGGAAGAGGCAGAAGGAGGAGGAGCAGAAGAAGAACAAGAAGAGGGAGAGGAGGAAGAAGAAGAAGAAGAAGAAGGAGAAGAAGAGGAGGAAGAGGCGGAAGAAGAAGAGGAGGAGGAGGAGGAGGAGGAGGCGGAAGAAGCGGAAGAGGAGGAGGAGGAGGAGGAGAAGAAGAAGAAGAGGAGGAGGAGGAAGAAAAAGGAGAAAAAGAAAAAGATCTGGCTTGCCTGAGTTGGGCCTGTAAGAGGGCGCCACCCGCTTGGCGGAGGGATGGGGCGGGGCTTCGTCGACCTCAGAGGCGTATTCTTCCTCTTCCTCCTCTCCCTCCGCTTCCTCTTCCTGCTCTTCCGCTCCCAGGGAGTTCTCGGATGGGTACTCAAACATGGTGTGCAGGCGGGAGTCATCGAAGGAGATCTTCAGCTGCAGGGCACAGGAAGTTAAGATTGGTCAGGATGACCCCAGGGGGAGGGGCCAGGTGACCTCGGGGGCGGGGTTAGATGACCCCGGGTGTCCCTTCCCTGTCCATCCTCCTGGGATTTCAGAGCTGAGATTCAAGGGACGGCGCGCGCGCACACACACACAAACACATATACATACTTACACACAAACACACACACACATATGTTTGTGTGTATATACACACACACACACACACACACACACACACATATCCTATATAATAAAGTGCAAGTGTCTCTGCGTGCCGTCCGTCTGTCCGTGGGTTTGCGCTACTGCGCATGTCCCCCACGGACACAGGGATTGGACGACGCAGAGACACTTCGAGCGGCCGGCCGAAACTGCGCCGCCGCCATTGCCGTGTCCGCCTCCACCTCCTCCTCAGGCCGCCACTGCCTCAGCCCCGTCGCGGACGACGATGACGGAGCCGTGGTCGCGGACACTGAGGAGGAAAAGGCTGGCGGGTGTGGGGGCGCCTTCGTTGCGAAGGAAGGAACAGGGAAGGAACAGGGAAAGAAGAACGGGAAAATGGAGGGAGGGAGGGAGAATAGAGAAAGGGAGGGAGAAAGGAAGGAAGGAAGGAAACATGGAAGGAAGAATGGAAAAATGTAGGGAGAGAGGAAGGAAGGTAGAACAGAGGGAGGGAGGGGGGAGGGAGAAACAGGGAAGGAAGAACTGATTTTCTAGCGCCCGTTAATTTAACGGGCTGAACGTCCACTAGTACACACTAGTGTCCCACACGGACGCAGGGATTGGAGCGGGCGGAGAGGGGGGCGTTGCGCCAGCTCCGCTGCTTCGCACGGACGCAGAGGGCCGCCCCATCCTCGCCGCCGCTACCGCCGCCGCTACAGCCGCCGCCGGGGAAAACGAAGAAGGGGGAGGGAGCCCCTCTCCACCCCCCAGCGGCCGCTGTTCTGCCTCCTCCTCTAGCGCCCGTTATTGAACGGGCTAACTTCAACTGGTATATATATATACTAGTGAATTGAAGCCCGTTGAGATAACGGGTGCTAGCCCAGCAGCACACGCGTGCGCCTTGTGGAGTGGGGGGCACAGCCGCGGCTCCTCACTCCCCCCCCCGCTCGGACCGCGCAAGGCTCCGACGCCGGCCCAGCCATTTTGGAGCCGAGCAGGAAGAGGCGGCTGCGCTCCTGCCGCCGCGGAGGGAGGAGGCTGAGCGCGGGGAAACCGGGGAGCCCCCAACCCTGGACGCGCTGCTCTAGCTGCTCCCGGCGAGTCAGACCCCGAGCCTTCCATTGCGAGGCGCGGAGGCGATCGGCAGTGGAGGCGGTGGGAGCAGCGCTTTGCGCTGCTTCCCCCCCGCTCTCCGGCCCCGACGCCGCCCCCTGCCCAGCAGAAACCTCAGGGAGGCCGGAGGAGGAGGTGGAGGAGGCTCCGAGCAAGGCGGCGGCGCTGCCCCAACTGAGAACGCGCGTGCGCCGCCGCCGCTGCCTCCCGGGCACGCCCCCTCTCCGGGCGCTCCAATGCCTGCGTCCCTGTTGGGGGGGCTAAGTAGAGTTGTCCAATCCCTGTGTCACTGGAACGCACGCGCACTTGCGAATTCCTGTGACACACGGAAAGTAGTACGTACGGACACAGGCTCTTTATTATATAGGATGTGTGCTTATTTTTCCGGCATCCATGTGAGAGTGGACTACGGCCCCCATCATCCTCCGCAAGCCAGGCCAGGAGTCCTCGATCATGGGGGTTGTAGTCCAAGAGCTCTGCCGGAGCCCTGTCCTGCTAACAGCACTGCGCCTGTGCTGGGACTACAGCTCCCATCGTGCATAGCAAGTGGCTAACTCTAGTTCCCATCGTGCTTCGCCGGGAGAAGCCAAATCCCCACGAGCCTAGCTATCCGGTCCCCGGCTGTGCTGCGACTCCTATCACCCACCCCCCGGCCTGCTCGACCGGGTGCTATGGATGATGGGAGTTGTAGTCCTGGCTAGGCCGGGTGCTGTGAGCTAAACATGACGGGAGCTGCGGCCCCGCACCAGCCTAGTTGAAGAAAGGCTTTGCACTCTATGGAACGCCCCGCTCAGCCGAAACCCGGCTCCGATCTCCGGGTGGCGGGTTCAAGTGAGCCCACATGGGTGAGGCTAGATGACAATTGGGCGCCTGGCTACCTTTTTCCTCCGCCGCACCCCAGCTTTGCTCATGCATGAGCGGTCCAGCGAAAGGTAGCCGCCTATGACCTCGATCTCATCTGCGCGGGGATAACGGCTCCGGGGAAAGGCACCTTCAAACTCGGGACCGGGCGCCTCCCGGCTGCCATTCTGCAGCAACAGGGCACATTCGAATCCGGGACCCAAAGTGGCGTCTTCAGAACCCAGGGCCAAAGGGCTGTCGTCAGAGACATCGCAGCCCTCCAGGCGGGGGCTGAGCACCTTCAGCGGCGCCAGGGGACCTGTAGCGTCCTCGTCAATGCAGGTGACGGGCACCCGGTCGGGCTCCCGGGGAGTGGGCACCCATCTTGGAGCCTGGGTGCCTCGTGGGCAAGGGACAACCTTGAAGGAGTTGCGGGAGTTGCGGCGCAGGCTGGCACTGGGAGAGAGCGCAGTGTCAGTGCCTGGTGCCACTACGGCTCTCGTAGCGATGGCGCCCTGCAACCGACCCCTGGGATCTGTGGCATCTCGGGCGAAGGGAGTCTCCTTGGGATTTGTAGTGTGAGGCTCCCAGCCCCTTGGCGAAAGGGAATGGGGGCGTTCTTGGGATCCATAGTACGGTTCCAACGCCAGCCTGGCGCTTTCCTCACTGTCCGCTGTGCGGCGCCCAGGGCCCTTTGGCGAAGCAGGCCAGGCGCCTTCTTGCTGACTGACATCCTCGGGATTTGCACGCCGCACAGAAGCCGTCCAGGCGCTTTCCTTGGGAACCGTAGCATCGGCCAAAGCTAGCCAGGCGCTTTCCTTAGGAACCGTAGCATCGGGCGAAGCCAGCCAGGCTCTTTCTTTGGGAACCGGAGCATCCGGCGAAGCCGCCCTGGTGCTTTCCATAGGACGCGTTGCATCAGGCGAAGCCAACCAGGTGATTTCCTTGGGAACCATAGAATCGGGCGAAGCTGGCCAGGCGCTTTCCTTGGGACGCATAGTATGGGGCGGAGCTGCCCAGGCGCTTTCCTTCAGAACCGCAGCACCAGACCATGCGCCTTCCTCTGTTGCAATCCATCCTCCCTCCCTGGGATCTGTAGCACGCTCCTTGGGATCTATAGCACGGCGCCCTCGCGGGTTCACGACGAAAGAATTGGCGGCGATCTTCTGCACGTATCGGCTGCGAGGAGAAGCGGCCAGCTGGCCTCCGAGCATGCGCAGTGCGCCGATCGAAGCCTCCTTTGCTTCGTTGGACTGCCGCTCGGGCATGCGCATTGGGGCATCCGACGCCTCCTCTTGCCCGTTCGTTTGGCGGATGCGACTCGAGGCGTCCATTGGCTTCTCTGGCATCCGTAGCGAAGCGTTGCACCGCCCTTCGCATATGCGCAGCGGGCACCCCGAAGCGCCCCTTTGCCCTTCTGACATGCGCAGTGCGCAATCTGAAGCCTCCTGCCCGCAAGCGCCGCAGCGGCGCATGCGCGTCCCGCCGCCGGCTCTCCCAGGGTCGAACTGGTGCCGGAGGCGGCGGACGTGGCCCGGCTCGGGCTCGTACACGACCACCTGCTCGGCCCGGAGCTCGGCGGCTCCCGGGACGCGTCGCTTGGCGGTTTCCCCCGGGCACGTCTCGATGATGACAATGCGGTCGGCGCGGATGGTCCGCACGCCCGGCATGGCCGAGTAGAGCTCGAGCAGGCGGGACAGCGAGGCCGCCGCCGGGCGCCGACGTAGCGGAGAGAAGCCGTCGCCTGAGGGAAGCCGAGCCGCTTCGGCGGCCCGCTTGGCCCGCTTCCGCTCCAGTAGGGCTTTTTTCCACTCAGGCAGCGGCGGGGAATCCATGGCTGCCGCCGCCGCCGCCGCTTCGGAGCGACTTTGACTCCAATTCGCAAGGACTCTGAGGTAACTAAGGCGGGGGTTGGCTGGCCGGGCTGTCTGTAAAAGGCGCGGGCCAATGGGAACCGGGGGGTGTGGAGACGGGCGGCGCGGATTGGCTGGTTCGCGCGACGCTCCGCCCACACTGGCTCGGGCCAGCGACAGGAGAAAGGAGGTGGAAGAACGGGCTCTGAAGGGAGCAAAGGAGAGGGTTGGCTGGAGTGGTTGTCGGTCCAAGGCGCGGGCCAATGGGAAGCGGGCGCGGTGGGCGCGTTCCGCCCACACTGGCTCAGGCCAGCTTTGACAGGAGAAAGGAGGAGGAAGGAAAGGGCTCTGAAGGGAGCAAAGGGGTTGATTGGCCGGCCTGGTTGTCGGTCAAACGCGAGGGCGGCGCGGATTGGTTCGTTCCCGCGACGCTCCGCCCACTCGCGGCTACCGACTTTGACATGAGGAAGAGGCGCGGGCTCTGTTATGAGCAAAGGAGAGGAGTGGCTAATGGCGTTGCCTGTGCCCAATGGGAAGCAAATGGGAAGTAGGCAGACCGCGGGGATTGGCTGCCGGGGTTGACGTTGAGGAGCGGTGCGCCAATGGAAAGCGGGCGACGGGGGAAAGAGGAGAATCCGGCGCTGATTGGTCGGTTGGGGTTGCAACGGCATTAGCAGGGAAGTTGGGCTCCTGCGCAGGAAGCGTGACCTGATGACCTACGCGGAAGTGGCTCCTCTCGCCCGCTTTCACTCAAGTCGTGGACAGCTCGTGGATTCCTGCCATTCTTCCTATTCCTTAATTCCTTTTTTCCTGCTAGGTTGGGGCAGTATTAAAAGTAATAATTGGTTACTAATATGATTTATTATTATTATTAATTATTATTAATAAATTAATGTTATTAATTTTTATACTAGCATCATTGCTAGTATAGCAATATGGGCCTGGTGAGCATTTAAGTTCCCCAACCCTCATCTGTGGGTTGGCATCTGATCGGATTTTATTCTGATTCTGATCCTGATTTTATGCTGATGTATGTAATATATTTGACGTGAGCCGGTTTTGGCAGGGGAGGGTGGGGTATAAATAATAAATAATAATAATAATAATTATTATTATTATTATTTTGGAAGCCGCCCAGAGTGGCTTCTTATTGTTATTATTATTAATTTTATCCGTGGACTGCCATCTGCCCAGATTTTCATTTGATCTGAACTAATTTTTAGATGTTTTTTCATTAATTGATTGTCTGTTTTATGTTCTTATGTTCTTGGTATACTGGGTGAGTTTTATTATTATTTGTTGTTGTTGTTCAGTCGTTCAGTCGTGTCCGACTCTTCGTGACCCCATGGACCAGAGCACGCCAGGCACGCCTATCCTTCACTGCCTCTCGCAGTTTGGCCAAACTCATGTTAGTAGCTTCGAGAACACTGTCCAACCATCTCGTCCTTTGTCGTCCCCTTCTCCTTGTGCCCTCAACCTTTCCCAACATCAGGGTCTTTTCTAGGGAGTCTTCTCTTCTCATGAGGTGGCCAAAGTACTGGAGCCTTAACCTCAGGATCTGTCCTTCTAGTGAGCACTCAGGGCTGATTTCTTTAAGAATGGATAGGTTTGATCTTCTTGCAGTCCATGGGACTCTCAAGAGTCTCCTCCAGCACCATAATTCAAAAGCATCAATTCTTCGGCGATCAGCCTTCTTTATGGTCCAGCTCTCACTTCCGTACATTACTACTGGGAAAACCATAGCTTTAACTATACGGACCTTTGTTGGCAAGGTGATGTCTTTGCTTTTTAAGATGCTGTCTAGGTTTGTCATTGCTTTTCTCCCAAGAAGCAGGCGTCTTCTAATTTCGTGACTGCTGTCACCATCTGCAGTGATCATGGAACCCAAGAAAGTGAAATCTCTCACTGCCTCCATTTCTTCCCCTTCTATTTGCCAGGAGGTGATGGGACCAGTGGCCATGATCTTAGTTTTTTTGATGTTGAGCTTCAGACCATATTTTGCACTCTCCTCTTTCACCCTCATTAAAAGGTTCTTTAATTCCTCCTCACTTTCTGCCATCAAGGTTGTATCATCAGCATATCTGAGGTTGTTGATATTTCTTCCGGCAATCTTAATTCCGGTTTGGGATTCATCCAGTCCTGCCTTTCGCATGATGAATTCTGCATATAAGTTAAATAAGCAGGGAGACAATATACAGCCTTGTCGTACTCCTTTCCCAATTTTGAACCAATCAGTTATTCCATATCCAGTTCTAACTGTAGCTTCTTGTCCCACGTAGAGATTTCTCAGGAGACGGATGAGGTGATCAGGCACTCCCATTTCTTTAAGAACTTGCCATAGTTTGCTGTGGTCGACACAGTCAAAAGCTTTTGCGTAGTCAATGAAGCAGAAGTAAATGTTTTTCTGGAACTCTCTAGCTTTCTCCATAATCCAGCGCATGTTTGCAATTTGGTCTCTGGTTCCTCTGCCCCTTCGAAATCCAGCTTGCACTTCTGGGAGTTCTCGGTCCACATACTGCTTAAGCCTGCCTTGTAGAATTTTTAGCAAAACCTTGCTAGCGTGTGAAATGAGCGCAATTGTGCGGTAGTTGGAGCATTCTTTGGCACTGCCCTTCTTTGGGATTGGGATGTAGACTGATCTTCTCCAATCCTCTGGCCACTGTTCAGTTTTCCAAACTTGCTGGCATATTGAGTGTAGCACCTTAACAGCATCATCTTTTAGAATTTTGAATAGTTCAGCTGGAATATCATCACTTCCACTGGCCTTGTTGTTAGCAAGGCTTTCTAGGGCCCATTTGACTTCACTCTCCAGGATGTCTGGCTCAAGGTCAGCAACCACACTACCTGAGGAGACCTCCATATCTTTCTGGTATAATTCCTCTGTGTATTCCTGCCACCTCTTCTTGATGTCTTCTGCTTCTGTTAGGTCCTTTCCACTTTTGTCCTTAATTGTGGTAATCTTTGTATGAAATGTTCCTTTCATATCTCCAATTTTCTTGGACAGATCTCTGGTTTTCCCCATTCTGTTGTTTTCCTCTATTTCTTTGCATTGCTCGTTTAAAAAGGCCCTCTTGTCTCTCCTTGCTATTTTTTGGAAATCTGCATTCAATTTCCTGTATCTTTCACTATTTCCCTCGCATTTTGCTTGCCTTCTCTCCCCCGCTATTTGTAAGGCCTCATTTGACAGCCACTTTGCTTTCTTGCATTTCTTTTTCATTGGGATGGTTTTCGTTGCTGCCTCCTGTATAATGTTACGAGCCTCCATCCACAGTTCTTCAGGCACTCTATCCACCAAATCTAAATCCTTAAACCTGTTCTTCACTTCAACTGTGTATTCATAAGGAATTTGATTTAGATTGTATCTTACTGGCCCAGTGGTTTTTCCTACTTTCTTCAGTTTAAGCTGGAATTTTGCTATAAGAAGCTGATGATCTGAGCCACAGTCAGCTCCAGGTCTTGTTTTTGCTGACTGTATAGAGCTTCTCCATCTTTGGCTGCAGAGAATATAATCAATCTGATTTCGATGTTGCCCATCTGGTGATGTCCATGTGTAGAGTCGTCTCTTGTGTTGTTGGAAAAGAGTGTTTGTGATTACCAACTTGTTCTCTTGACAGAACTCTATTAGCCTTTGCCCTGCTTCGTTTTGAACTCCAAGGCCAAACTTGCCAGTTGTTCCTTTTATCTCTTGACTCCCTACTTTAGCATTCCAATCCCCTATAATGAGAAGAACATCCTTCCTTGGTGTCATTTCTATAAGGTGTTGTAAGTCTTCATAGAATTGGTCAATTTCAGTTTCTTCAGCACTGGTAGTTGGTGCATAAACTTGGATTACTGTGATGTTAAAAGGTCTGCCTTGGATTCGTATCGAGATCATTCTATCATTTTTGAGATTGCATCCCAGTACAGCTTTCGCCACTCTTTTGTTGACTATGAGGGCCACTCCATTTCTTTTACGGGATTCCTGCCCACAGTAGTAGATATGATAGTCATCCGAACTGAATTCACCCATTCCCGTCCATTTCAGTTCACTGATGCCCAGGATGTCAATGTTTATTCTTGCCATCTCGTTTTTTACCACATCCAGCTTACCAAGGTTCATGGTTCTTACATTCCAGGTTCCTATGCTATACTTTTCTTTACAGCATTGGACTTTCCTTTCGCTTCCAGGCATATCCGCAACTGAGCGTCCTTTCGGGTTTGGCCCAGCCGCTTCATCAGCTCTGAATCTACTTGTACTTGTCCTCCGCTCTTCCCCAGTAGCATGTTGGACGCCTTCCGACCTGAGGGGCTCATCTTCCAGCGTCATATCTTTTATATGCCTGTTGTCTTTGTCCATGGAGTTTTCTTGGCAGGGATACTGGAGTGGCTTGTCAGTTCCTTCTCCAGGTGGATCACGTTTGGTCCAAACTCTCCACTACGACCTGTCCATCTTGACCTGTCCATAGCTTCCCTGAGTAATTCAAGCCCCTTCGCCACGACAAGGCAGTGATCCATGAAGGGGATTTATTATTATTACTAGTATATTAAGCCCGTTACATAACGGGAGCTACATGTCTCCCTCCCTCTCCCTCGCCCCCCACACCCACCCCCCACACCCATCTCCCCCACCTCCCACACACAGTTCGCCTCTCCCTCCCTCCCCCTTCCCACCGCCCATTCCCCCCCCGAGATGCTCCCTCCGCCCAAGAGCGCCGCCCGCCGCCACTGCCGCCGCACTGCAAGTCGGCGGCCGCCCCATCCAGACGCGCGGGGAAGCAGCAGCCAGAAGCAGCCGCACCGGCCAACCGCCCCTTCCCGCGCGTCGCCTCAGTCTGCCTGAGGAAGCAGCAGCTGCGTCGGCTTCGGCATCGCGGGCGGGCGGGCGGTGGCGGCGGCGGAGCAGCCCCTGTCCCGGCCGGAGGGAGCGTCTCGGAGCAGCAGCCGCCGGAGCGTGGCGGCGGCCGGAGGAGGAGGAGGAGGAGGCTGCCTCCCGGACACGCCCCCCTCTCCGGCCGCTCCAATGCCTGCGTCCTTGTTGGGGGGGGAGAACCAATCCCTGTGTCAGTGGGACGCACACGCACTTGCGATTTCCACTGACACACGGAAAGTACGGACGGACACAGGCTCTTTATTATATAGGATTATTATTATTATTACTCTTCTCCTGTTGAACTCCCGCATGCTTTCCAGATGGAGGAGCGCCGCATCCTGGTCCTTTTCGGCAGCCAGACCGGCACCGCCGAGGATTTTGCGGAAAGGATCGGTCGCGAGGCAAAGCGACGGCACTTCCGGTGTCGAGTTGACGCCCTGGACACTTATTCGGTGGTGAGTGCGAAATCCGCTTACGCCAAATGACAAGATCCCAGAGCATGTGCAAAGTTCAAACTGCTCTCCATTTTTCCCTGCTCCTCCCAGGCCAACCTGATCCATGAGACACTGGTGGTTTTCGTCTGCGCCACCACGGGGCAAGGAGACCCTCCGGATAACATGAAGGTTAAAAAATATTCATATATATTTAATTAATTAAATTTATTTATATCTCTTTGACATGCATTGAGTACGTATTAATATATTAAAGCTAAATTGATTGAATTTAATTTCTTTCCATTAGACATGTAACAAGCACATTTAATTATTCACATTTATTAAAAGTTAATTAATTAAATTTTATTTATTTCTGTTGGGTGTGCCACATGTACTTTTTAATATTTTGATCATTAACATTTGATTTATGGAATTTTAAGATATAAAATATTATTCATTAAAATTTAATTTATTTAGTTGGCCTTATTTCCAATTAAAATGAATATAATAGCGCTGTCTTTCATATAAAATAAATTAATATAGTTGTTTTTGTTTCACCCCGCAAAATTGACTCCCATCTCCTTCTTTTCCTGACCGCCGGAAAACCCAGAATTTCTGGAGGTTCCTCTTCCGGAAGACCCTGTCCCCCGCTTCCCTCTGCCGGTTGGACTACGCCGTTCTGGGGCTCGGCGATTCCTCATACCCCAAGTAAGTCCCGCTTCCCTTTCTGGGAAATCTTGGGAAAACCTGGGAAAACAACGTTCCTTTTTTTCGTCTCGCCAGGTTCAACTTTGTCGCCAAGAAGTTGCACAAGAGGCTTCACCAGTTGGGCGGCTGCCCGCTGCTGCCGGCCGCATTGGGAGACGACCAGCATGACTTGGGGTGAGGATAGATGACCCTGGGACCCGAAATCCTGGAATGTGGGATGGGGTTAGATGACCTTTGGTGTCCCTTTTTGCCATGATTATGCTGAGATTTCAGAGCTGAATTTCGGGCTCAGGCAAGATGACTGCTGGGTCCCTTTTTGCCATGAATATGCTGAAATTTCAGAGCTGAATTTCGGGGTCAGACTTGATGACCGGTGGGTCCCTGTCAATCCTTCTTCAGCCCGGATGCCGTCATCGATCCCTGGCTTTCAGACCTCTGGGAGAAGATCCTGGCTTTGTATCCTCTTCCTCCCGGCCTGCAAATCCTTAGTCCGGACATCATGTAAGAACATGTACGGTTATTTTTAAATTATTAGAATATTCGACGTAATAGTAAGAATAAAATATAAAATGAAATATACTGATGCTTGGAGCTGATGCGGAGCCAGGGATACAACCTCTAACTATTATTATTGTTGTTATTACTAATATTATTATTATTATTAGTTGGATGCCTGGCTCCCCATCAGCTCCTTGCATTATTATTATTATTATTATTATTATTCCAGGAGCTGATAGGGAGCCAGGCATACAAAATACATAATAATAATCATCATAAAACATACCTGAAGTATACCTGAAGGAGCGTCTCCACCCCCATCGTTCAGCCCGGACACTGAGGTCCAGTGCCGAGGGCCTTCTGGCGGTTTCCTCACTACGAGAAGCCAAGTTACAGGGAACCAGGCAGAGGGCCTTCTCGGTGGTGGCACCCGCCCTTCAGATGTCAAAGAGAACAACAACTATCAGACCTTTAGAAGACATCTGAAGGCAGCCCTGTTTAGGGAGGCTTTGAATGTTTAATAGATTCTTGTATTTTAATGTTCTGTTGAAAGCCGCCCAGAGTGGCTGGGGAAACCCAGCCAGATGGGCGGGGTATATATAATAAATTATTATTATTATTATTATTATTATTATCATTATCATTATCATTATTATCATTATTATATACAAACAGGTACATGCATACATACATACATACATACTGATGTTTGGAGCTGATGGGGAGGCAGGCATCCAACCTCATCTAAGAATAATATGAATAATACTAGTGAATTTAGCCCGTTAATAACGGGCGCTAGATGCGCCGACGCCGCCCCCCGCCCAGCAGAAACCTCAGGCCGGTCAGGCTGCGCTCCTCTTGGGCGCCCGGCGCGCCGGGAACCCACACGAGGGCTGAGAGGGGGCCCGGCCTCCCGCCGAGGCGGCCGGCCTGGCTCGCTCAGCCCGCTGCGCCCCCCTCCACTGGCCACGCCTCCCTCGGTCACCGTCGCCTCCTCCTTCTCCCCCTCAGGGACGCTGCGCCGCCGCCGCCACCTCATTCCTCCCTCCCTTCACCTGGAGGCTTCGGGCGGGTAGGCCTCGGGTGAAGCCGGGGGCTCGCGTGATCGGCGCGGCCGGGGGAGAGAAGGACCGTGGCGGCGGCGGCCGGAGGAGGAGGAGTGTCTCTGCGTCGGACACGCCCCCCTCTCCGCCTGCTCCAATCCCTGCGTCCCTGTGGGACATGCGCCGTGGCAAAATGCCACTGACACACGGAACGCACGCAGGGACACAGGGACTTTATTATATAGGATTGAATATTATTATTATTATTATCCTATATAATAATCTTGCTGTGTCCCTGCGTCCACTTTCTGTGTGTTACGGAAGTGCGCTACTGCGCATGACCGGGACCCACAAGGACGCAGGGATTGGAGCGGGCGGAGAGGGGGGCGTGTCTGCGAGGCAGCGGCAGCGCACGCGCGTTGTCATTTGCGCCAGCGCCGCTGCCTCGCACGGACCCGGCCGAGGGAGCGTCGGCTCCTTAGGCTGCCCTGCTAAAGCAGCAGGGACAGGCAGCTCCCGGCGGTGCTGCTCCCGCGGTGTTGTAGCGTGGGGCTAATGATTTCAGCAAGTGATTTCAGCTCTCTGACATTGCAGGCAAAGAGACAGCGTCTTCATGTAACAACTCTGTATTCAGGCAACAAGACAAGACTGAGGGAACTGAGGGTAGGAGGTACATTTATAGGAGAGAGAGGCTGGCAAGGAAAAGATACATTTTGGAGGGAACAATCTCAAGCAATCACACAGCAGCTTTTTGGTGGGAACCAATAAAGCTGAGGATCCAAATGCAGCAGCTTGAATGAACCAATAGTAGCTGTTCCTTCTGGAACAGGAATGCAGTTACTTTACAGACAATAGTCATACAACCTTTGAATCAATACACAACACGCGATCACTGAGCGACCGGCCGAGGGAGCGTCGGCTCCTTAGGCTGCCCGTCCGTGCTGCTTTAGCAGCAGGGACAGGCAGCTCCAGGAGCCGGCACTCCCTCGCTAGCGCCCGTAATTTTACGGGCTTAATATACTAGTTATTATCATTTTTTAATTATTAGTAAATGATTAAATTGGCATGCTCCTCCCCTTCCCCTCCAGCTTGCCGTCCCGCTTCATCTTCCACTTCCCGGACGGCGACGAGACCGGGCGCCCTGACCCCCCCGCCGAGCTGGGTCCCCCGTGCAAACGGCGCCCCTTCCTGGCCCGGGTGCTCTCCAACCAGAGGCTGACGTCCGAGTCGCACTTCCAGGATGTCCGGCTGATTGAACTGGACGTCGCCGGATCCGGGATCAAGTGCGTTTCCCCCCACCCCCGCTCGAATCCCAGGCGCCGCTGCTGGGCACCAACACTCTACGTTTCCCTCCCCCCAGGGCCACCGCTGGCGACGTCGCCATGGTCGCCCCCCCGCAATGCCCCGGACGACGTGGAGCTCTTCTGCCGCCTCTTGAACCTGGACCCGCGGCGGCGCTTCATGGCCGAGCCGGCCGACGAGGGTGCGGACTCCGGGCGGGGAGCGGGTTCAAGACCCGGGGTCAGACTAGATGAACCCAGCTGACTCTTCTTCCCCCTCCCGCCAGGCGCTGTGCTGCCTTTCCCGCTCCCCCGGCCCTGCAGCGTCGGCCACTTAGTGGAAACCTACCTGGACATCGCCGGCGTCCCCCGTCGGTCGTTTTTCGAACTCGCTGCCCAGCTCTCGCCCGACGAGCGCGAGCGAGAGAAGCTGCGGGAATTCGCCTCGGCGCCCGGGCAGGAGGAGCTCTACGCCTACTGCCACCGGCCGCGGCGCACCACGCTGGAGGTAGGTCCAACCATGCCCAGGTCAAGGGGAGTTCTAGCGCGCTGGGCGCCCCGTTCCCAGCGCCTCATTCCCAGCCCCACGGTTCCTAGCACCATGGTTTCCAGCACTTGGTTCCCAGCGCCACGGATCCCAGCCAGCCCCACTTCCTTCCCCTAGCCAACTTTGAACAGATCGACCGTTGTCCCAAGTCTTTGGTGACACTCAGTGGGCACTGGCGCTACAATTCCCAGGTCTCTCTCCCCTCCCCACAAGGTCCTGAGCGATTTCCCCAAGACGGCCGCCGCTATCCCTTGCCACCTCCTGCTGGACCTGATCCCTCGCATCCGGCCCCGGGCCTTCTCCATCGCCTCTTCCATGCTGGTGAGTCAAAGCGTGCTCTTTATCGAACCCGCCCCCCCGCCGCACCCAGTACTACGACTCCCGCCCTCTCCCTGCAGGCCCTCCCCGACCGCATCCAGATCTTGGTGGCCGTGGTCCACTACAAGACGCGCCTTGCCCGCCCTCGGCGTGGGCTCTGTTCCAACTGGCTGGCCTCCCTCGACCCGGTGCGTGGTGAGTTGTAGCGCAAGGCGCCGGGCGCCAATCCCCACGGGATCCTGCGGCGGGGCCTGACTCCCACACTATGTTTCTCTTGCCAGGGCCATTCAAAGTGCTCAGGCAGGGGTCCAGCGCGCCCGCGCTACGTTTCTCTCGCCAGGGCCCATCAAAGTGCCCGGGCAGGGCCCCGCCGCAGGGCCTGATGCCTGCGCTACGTTTCTCCTGCCAGGGCCCGTCCAAGTGCCACTCTGGGTGAAGAGGGGGGCGCTGAGGTTCCCGGACGACCCCGACACCCCCATCGTCATGATCGCACCTGGGACGGGCGTGGCTCCTTTCCGTGCCGCCATCCAGGAACGCGTAGCTCAGGGCAAGAGAGGTGAGCACCACCTTTTTCTCCATTTCCTTTTCAAATTGGCATTAAATTCGTTTTATAATGTAACTTCAGGAATTTTTAAAATGCCATTTGGAGTAAATTTGTGCAGTTTATCATGAGATTTCAGGAATTTTAAAAATGCCATTTGGAGTACGGTAAATTTGTGCAGTTTATCATGAACTTGCAGGAATTTTTAAAATGCCATTTGGGGGAAATTGAGGGTGTTCTATAATGTGATTTATGGACTTTTTAAATGCAATGTGCAGTTTATACTGAAATTCCAGGAATTTTTAGAATGCAACTTGGAGTAAATTTGTGCAGTTTTCAATGCAATTTCAGGTATTTTTCAAATACAATTTGGAGGAGATCTTGTGCAGTTAATAATGCAATTTCAGGCCTTTTAAAAATGCAGCTTGGAGGAAATCGTGCACAGTTTATCATGAAGTTGGAGGAATTTTAAAAATGCAATTTGCAGGAAATGTGCATTTTATCATGAAATTGCGAAAATTTTAAAAATGCAATTTGGAGGAAATTTGTGCGGTTTGCAGTGCAATTTTCAGGCCTTTTCCCAATGCAGCTTTGAGGAAATGGTGGGTGGTCTATGCTGTTCTCCTATTGGTTCCTCCCTTCTTAATCCCGCCCCCTCCCGCAGGCAATTTCCTGTTCTTTGGCTGCCGTCATCAAGCCCACGACTTCTACTTCCAGGCCGAGTGGGCGGAGCTTGCCGCCCAAGGCTTCCTGTCTGTCTTTGCCGCCTTTTCCAGGGACCAGGTAAGCGCCGGCCAATAGAAGAGCGGTTTACGCAAGGGTTGTGCCTTACTGGCGTCAAATTTTTGGCCCCTTCCCTGCAGGACGAGAAGGTCTACGTCCAGCACCGCCTGCGAGAAAATCGGGCACTGCTGTGGGAGCTGGTGCGGCGCGGCGCCTGGATCTATCTGGCCGGGTGAGTCATAGCACGGCCGGGCGCCAGGGAAGGCTTCGAACTGTCTAGTACCATTTAGTGCCTCCCCCCCCCTCGAACCTGCTGTTTTTATTTTAATTTTCATTACAGGAGCGCCAAGGAGGTTCCCGAAGCCGTTGCCGATGCCCTCAGGTCCGGGTTCGAGTCCGAGGGCGGCCTGTCAGCGCCCCAAGCGGCCGAGTTCCTGGCCGAGCTGGAGCGGGCCCGGCACTTCCAGGCCGAGACATGGTCCTGAGCCAGGCGCCCAGGAAACGTAGAACATGCGGGTATGTCTGGGCGCTACGGTTCCCAGAATCCCCCGGTTCCTGGTGGCGGGTTGACAGTGTAGTTTCTGGCACCTGGCAGTAGTGTCTCGTACCCGATATTGGGAATAAAACTATGACTATTACTGTGATTATTGGTTGGGTTTGTCTTTGGCGCGCTGCGGTTCCTGGCACCTGAAGCGAGCTGCGGTTTCCGGTGCCCTGAATAAACTGCAGTTCCCAGGCGCCTGGAATGACCTGTGATTGCCCTGAATAAACTGCAGTTCCCAGGTGCCTGGAATGATCTGTGATTGCCCTGAATAAATTGCAGTTCCCAGGCTCCTTGAATGACCTGCTATTGCCCTGAATAAACTGCAGTTCCCAGGAGAAAACTCCAGTTCCCAGCACCCTGCAGCCCAGCGCCCAGCACAAGCTGCGGTTCCTGGCGTTCTGAAGGAGTGGCGTTTCCCGGTGCCCAGTGTGTGCTGCAGTTCCCAAGAGCAAACTCCAGTTCCCAGCATCCTGCAGCGCCCAAAACGAGCCGCCGTTCCTGTCCACTTGCGGTTTCTGGCACTGCGGTTCCCGGTGCACAGAGCAAACTGCAGTTCCCAAGGACAAACTCTGGTTCCCAGCACCCTGCAGTTACTGGCACCCAGAATGAGCTGCAGTTCCCGTCCCCCTGCGGTTCCTGGCGCTCTGAGCTGCAGTTTCCGGCACCTGGAATGAACTGGGATTCCCAGTACCCGGAATGAACTGCAGTTCCCAACCCAAACCACAGCGCCTGGAACCCTGAACGGGCTACAGTTCCCAGGTTTCCTTGTCGGCAGGGATATTTTTAAAATACAATTCTAGGGGTTGAAATAGTGTTTTGGGTTGTTTCATTATTATAATTACTATTATCACATATTAGGGGCTATTTTTCAAAGTGATTTTGTTCTTTTTTGCAAAACCATCATCATTATTATTATTATGTATCAGGTGATACTTTTTTATCATTATATTATATTTATTTTTATTATTATCGTCTTTACATATGAGGTACAATATTCCTTATAAGTGAATTCCTATAATCTAATACATAAAGGCAGATTTACTAAATGATAGATACATTTCATTGATGAAATAAATAATATTCCTTGAAGTCGAATAAAGGCAGAATCAATAAATGATAAATACATTTTATCAATAAAATTAATATTCCCTGATGTTTAATAAAGGCAGATTTAATAAATAATACATTTAATTAATAGATTACATTCCTGAGGTTATATGAATAAATGCATATTTAATAAACACATTGCGCAAATAATGGTGATTAATAAAGGTCAGCAACTGTGATTTTTTTTCCTTCTGGGAAACCAACTTCTGGGGGGGGAAATTCTCCATCAATTGCGCCTTTATGGATTCGCACCCGGCTCCCCCTCTTCCTGCGGAGGAATGATTGACGAAGAGGGAGAGCAATCATCCCTGCAAGGAGAGCAGTAGCAGCTCAATGATCCTGTGCTTTGACATCCGCCTGGGCAAAAAAAAAATACTATCCTTGGAGTATCTTATTTCCTCCCAGGAAAAAAAATACTCAGACCTCTTCCTACTCCAATTCCTTCGAGGCTGGAATATCTTTTGTCTCCGGGAAAATTTCCCATTACTTTCTTGGGTACCAGTCCTGCAAGGAGCATCCTTCTTCTCCGGGTGTGTGTGTGTCCCATTTCCTTTCTTTTTCCTCCTACATCCTTCCTCCTCCTCCTTCGGTACCATTCCAGCTCCTTGGAGCATCCCTAGACATCTCCATCTTTCCCCCTCTTCCTCCTCCTTGGGTACCACTCCTACGCCTTGAAGCATCCTTCTACTCCCTGAGAAAAAATCCTTTTCCTTTTTCTTTCCTCTGCATCCTTCCTCCTCCTCTTTGGGTACCACTCCCAACCCTTGAAGCATCCTTCTACTCCCTGGGAAAAAATCCATTTTCCTTTCTCTCCTCCTGCATCCTTCCTCCTCCTCCTCGGGTACCATTCTTGCTCCTTGGAGCATCCCTTGACCTCTCCATCTCCCCCCCCCCTTCCTCCTCCTTGGGTACCACTCCTACTCCTTGAAGCATCCTTCTACTTCCTGTCTCTCTCCTCCTGCATCCTTCCTCCTCCTCCTTGGGTACCACTCCTACGCCTTGAAGCATCCTTCTACTCCCCGGGGGGGGGGGGATCCCTTTTCCTTTCTCTCCTGCATGGTCCTCCTTGGGTACCATTCCAGCTCCTTGTAGCATCCCTTGACCTCTCAATCTCCCCCCCTTCCTCCTTCTTGGGTACCACTCCTCCTCCAAGCATCCTTCATGGGGGGGGAAGGGTCCCTGAATGTCTCCCCCCCCTCCTCTTCCTTCTCCTCCTCCACTCGAGTACCACTTGCCAGAGCATCCTTTATCCCTGGGTACCACTTGCCAGCATCCTTTTCCTCCCGGAAAAAAAAATCCCTGCATCCTTCTCCACTGAATTTTTTCCTATATCTATGTCTATATATCTATAGATATATACTTTTCAAATTTATACGTTTCTTTAATTTTACCATCATTTTTACATTTCAAAACTTGACTTCCTTCCCCCTCTTTCTGCGGTTCCTTAATTTTTATTTTTAATATCTTCTGCATATCCCAATTAACTTAATTTGCCCCTTTATTCATCTTCTTTAAATATATACTTATTTATTATTACAATAATCCAGCCAGTGTTTTTTTATCTGTTTCCAATCTGTCAATATTCAAGAAACCATTTCCGTTCTTTTCTTGAAAAAAATATGTTATCTCGATTTCTTATTCCTTCGGTAAGTATCTGTTTGCAACTTATCTGTGAATATTCAATAAACCATCTCCATTGTTTTATTTAAAAAGTGTGTTATCTCGATTTCTTATTATTCCGCTACGTTTCACCATTTCTGCATATTCCATAGGTTTTTGTATCCATTTTTCCTTTGCTGGAACTTCTGCTTCTTTCCATTTGGGGGCAAAATTTCCATTTTAGCCAAAATTGTTAATATATGAATGATTGGTATTAGTAATTCTGTTATGAATTGGTATTGTTATAATGAAGCTGTTTGTGGCCACAACTGTAATTGGATTGTAATTGAAAAATAAAATAAAAAATATAAATTATTTCCATTTGGGGGCCAGTAACATTCTTGCTGCTGTAGTTGCATACATGATGCAACTACAGCAGCAAGGTGGCTAATACCCCAGAGGACAGGATCACACTTCAAAATGACCTTAACAGATTAGAGAATTGGGCCAAAGCAAACCATATGAATTTTAACAGGGAGAAATGTAAAGTACTACACTTGGGCAAAAAAAATGAAAGGCACAAATACAGGATGGGTGACACCTGGCTTGAGAGCAGTACATGTGAAAAGGATCTAGGAGTCTTGGTAGACCACAAACTTGACATGAGTCCACAGTGTGATGCAGCAGCTAAAAAAGCCAATGCAATTCTGAGCTGCGTCAATAGGAGTATAGCATCTAGATCAAGGGAAGTAATAGTACCACTGTATCAGACCTCAACTGGAATACTGTGTCCAGTTCTGGGCACCACAGTTCAAGAAGGATACTGACAAGCTGGAACGTGTCCAGAGGAGGGCAACCAAAATGGTCAAAGGCCTGGAAACGATGCCTTATGAGGAACGGCTTAGGGAGCTGGGTATGTTTAGCCTGGAGAAGAGATGGTTAAGGGGTGATATGATAGCCATGTTCAAATATATAAAAGGATGTCATATAGAGGAGGGAGAAAAGTTGTTTTCTGCTGCTCCAGAGAAGTGGACACGGAGCAATGGATTCAAACTACAAGAAAGAAGATTCCACCTAAACATTAGAAAGAACTTCCTGACAGTAAGAGCTGTTCGACAGTGGGATTTGCTGCCAAGGAGTGTGGTGGAGTCTCCTTCTTTGGAGGTCTTTAAGCAGAGGCTTAGGGACCCAGGTGGTGCTGTGGGTTAAACCACAGAGCCTAGGGCTTGCTGATCAGAAGGTCGGCGGTTCGAATCCCTGCGACAGAGTGAGCTCCCATTGCTCGGTCCCTGCTCCTGCCCACCTAGCAGTTTGAAAGCACGTCAAAGTGCAAGTAGATAAATAGGAACCGCTCTGGCGGGAAGGTAAACGGCGTTTCCGTGCACTGCTCTGGTTTGCCAAAAGCGGCTTTGTCATGCTGGCCACATGACCCGGAAGCTGTACGCTGGCTCTCGGCCAATAAAGCGAGATGAGCGCTGCAACCCCAGAGTTGGACACGACTTGACCTAATGGTCAGGGGTCCCTTTACCTTTTACTAAGCAGAGGCTTGACAGCCACCTGTCAGGAATGCTTTGATGGTGTTTCCTGCTTGGCAGGGGGTTGGACTGGATGGCCCTTGTGGTCTCTTCCAACTCTACGATTCTATGATTATATGAATAGATTTCCATACCATTTTAGGTAATTCTGTCCCTATTATTCCAAGAAGAAAAGCTTCTGGTGTTTTTTTACAAAGGTTATTTTAAACATATTTTTCAATTCATTATATATCATTTCCCAGTCAGCTTTAACCTTACTATGAAAAAAAAAAATTCCTTCCAGCCAGTAGCACCTTAGAGACCAACTAAGTTTGTTCTTGGTATGAGCTTTTGTGTGCATGCACACTTCTTCAGATACACTGAAACAGTATATGAAAAAAAATTCCTTCTTTCTCCTGACATTTCCAACGCTTATTTGATTTGATTTATACATCTTTGCCAATTTACACGTATTCGATACCATCAATATATCATTTTAATATAATTTTCTCTTAAACCATAACACGCTGCAAATTTTATCTCCATATTCCACAATCATGACTCTATATTATGAGCAATATTGATTGCCCAATGTATCCTTGAGTATTTTACTTGCTCATCCTTTGTCTCCCATTCCAATAATATTTTATACATTTTAGGCATTCCAACAATAATTGAATAATAAATTAACAACAACAACAATATTTTATACATTTAGACATTCCAACAATAGTTGAATAATAATTGAATAATAATTGAATAATAAATGAATAATAATAATATTTTAGACATTCCAACAATAATTGAATAATAAATGAATAATAATAATAATAATTTACACATTTTACACATTTTAGACAGCATTTTACATTACTTTCCTACAGGACTCTCTCTCTCCAGTTGCAATATTTGTTTCCGATCTTTCTTAAATGTTTTGTTCAAATGATGAGATTGTATCCATGCCGTTCATTTTCCTGATAATTCCTTAAATTCTTTTAATTGATACCCTCCTCCCTTTTCTTTTAATAAAGTTCTATAACTGGGAACAAATATCCTTCTTCCCCTCGATCCCTCTTTCCTCCCATCAATTGATGAGCATTACCCCCCCCCGAAAAAAATCTCCCTCTACCCTCACTCCTTCCATCCTTCCGGGTACCATTTTTGCACCTTCAAGCATCCTTCCTCCCCAGAAACCCCCCCCCCCCGATTATTCTTTTCTATTGGATTTATATACCCCCCCTTTCATGCCAGAGCATTTTTTTCCCCGCAGAAAAAAATAATAATCCTTGGATCTCTCTCGCCTCCTCCCTCATCTTCCTTGGGTACAACTCTTCCTCCTCCAAGTATACTTCTTCCCCAGGGAAAAAAATTCCAGTGACTTCTCCCTCCTCCTTCCTGTGCTCCTCCTTCCCCCGGAAAAAAATCATTTGACCTCTCCATCCTTTTCCTCCATCCCTTCAAGTACCAATCGCGCTCCTTTTCTCCCTTGACCTCTTGCTCCTCCTCCCTGGGTACCAATTGCTTTCCTCGGAGCATCGTGGGAAAAAATCCCTTGACCTCTCCATCTTTCTCCCTCCTCCCTGGGTACCAATTCCTCAGAGCATCGTTTACCTCCGGGAAAATAATCCGTCAGAGATCCCTCTCAGTCTCACCATCATCTTCCTCCATCCCTTTCTTTTTGCTCTCCCCAGAGCATCTTTTTTCCTCCCGGAAAAGAATCCCTTGACCTCTCCCTCCTCCTCCTCCTCCATCCTTCCCCATCCTTCTCCTTGCCTACCAATCTCGTACCTCGGAGCATTGTTCTTCCCTCCCCACCCAGGAAAAAAAAGAATACCTTGACCTCTGCAGCTTCCTCCTTCCTCCCTGGGTACCAATTGCTCTCCTCGGAGCATCTTCGGGGGGGGGGGAATCCCTCAGCCTCTCACCCTCTTCCTCCCTCCTCCCTGGGTACCAATTGCTCTCCTCCAGGGGAACCCCCCCCCCGCCTCTCCATCCTCTTCCTCCTCCCTCCCTGGGTACCAATTCCTCTTCTCAGGGGTCTTTTTCCTCTCCATCCTCCCCCCCCATCTTCCTCCTCCTCTTCCTCCTCCTCCCGGGTACCAACCTCCCTCCTTGGAGCATCCTTCCCTTCCTCCACCCCCCCTCCACAGGAAGGCCCGCCCCCTGCATCCCCGCATCCTCCAGGTATCGCTTCCCCCCCAAAGCCCGCCTCCTTTCCCCTTCTCGACCAACAAGATGGACAGGGCTGCCGCCCCTGGGTACCACTCTTAGCATCCTCTCCCGCATCCGGATTGGGCCTGTCAGTCATCCATCAATCAATCAGGCGCAGCTTTTGTTTTTGTTTTTGGAGGGGGGGGCACCGTCTCCAAGCAGGAAGATTGACGGGAGGGATAAACACCGCCCCCCCCACCTGAAATACCGGCCTTCCACTCCGCAGCATCCTTCCTGCATCCCTTGCTGCATCCCGGGTACCACTTTGGGCCAGAGCATCTTCACAAGGCCGCCTCCCCCCCCCCTGGCCTCCTCGTCCAATCAGATTGCCTGCAAAGGACCCCCCTCCCAACCCGAGGACCCCCCCTACCCCCACCCACCTCTTCTGGAAGCTTCCGGAGCGCCTGGAGGGAAAGTGGTGCCGCCATCGCCTCTCGGACCCGGAAAGGTGAGAAGGCCTCTGATTGGTGGGAAGGGAAGGGACCCCTCGGGGTCATCAAGCCTGACCTCAAATTGTTGTGGATTCAGGGAATGATTGACAGGGGAGGGCTAGGGTGATTGATGAGACACTGGTCGCCTAGCCCCACCCTCTGAATCCTTAATATTAATTCCCAGTTCGATTGACAGGGAGGTGTCACTAGGGTCATCTCAAACTTGGGCCTCCAGATAGGATTTGTGTGGGTGTGTGTGGGTGTGTGTAAACATTTAAATAAAAATACTGAAATAGAAATACTAATAAAATATTGAAAAGAGTATTGATGTAAACGGAATGTGACCAGGAAAGAATGAAAGAAATAAGAATTTTTAAAAAAGAATGGGGGGGGGGATAAAACATTTAAATATAAATATTTAAATAAAGTATTGAAAAGAGTATTGATGCAAATTATATGTAGCCAGGAATGAATGAAAGAAATAAGAATATTTTTAAACAAGAAAAAAATTAACATGTAAATGTAAATATAAATATTTAAATAAAATGTTTAAAAGAGTATTGATGCAAATGAATTAAATAAATAAGAAATAATAATTTTTTAAATATAAATATTTATTTTGTGAATGTCTCTATACAAATAAAACATGGCTGGTAAGAACAATATAAATAGTTAAAAATCAAAAGATATATTTTAAAAATTGGATCTTAAAAATACTTTGTGTTGTAATTTAAAAAAAATCTGGTACATTATTTAAAAAAATATTCTGTATTGGGTGATAAAGTTTTGGGTGAGTCTCCATGCAAATAAAATGACCTGCAATAAAATAAGGGAAATATTTAACTTTTATTTGTAATCTCTATTTTATAGAGATGAGGTTTTTTAAAAAAAAAATATTCCTGGTAGCTTATACAAATATCATTTGCATTGGGTATATTGTTGAAAAGAATAATCATGTTAACAAACGATTCCTGCCTTTCTGGGTCCCTTCTAACTTAAATATATTCTATTCTATTCTATTCTATTCTATTCTATTCTATTCTATTCTATTCTACTCTACTCTACTCTACTCTACTCTATTCTATTCTATTCTATTCTATTTGCAGTGCCTCCAATATCCTGTTCCTTTCTGTATCCTTCCCCCGCTCCCCAAAGGCAGATTCAGGTAATATGAAATGAAATACAATACAGTGGTACCTCGACTTACGAGTAACTCGACTTACGTATTTTTCGAGTTACGAAGCGAAGAATCCGGGCGAATCGGAAGCCGAGTTTGTTTGTTTTTTCTTTTTCTTTGGTACAGCTCACATGGAAGGGGAGAGAAGGCAGGACTTCGCTCCAGCAGCCATTTTGGATGCGAGCGGAGCCCGGAGCAGCTGGAAGCTGCTTATTCTCCTCCTTCCAAAGATGGCGGCGCTTTGTTTTTTTTCCCGGGGCTTTTTTTTCCGGGCCGTTTCGGCCCAGAGCGGGTTTTTTACCGCGTCGGGGACACCCCGCGCGGCTTTTTTGACATGCCGGGGGAGCCCGGCAAGGGGTTTTTTTTTCAGGCCGTTTCGGCCCAGCGCGGCTTTTTACCGCGCCATGGCAGTGGCGAGCACCCCTCAGAGCCGCCTGCAAGAGAAGGAGAGGTGCGGGAGCCTGGCTGTCCACATCGAAAAGGTAAGTGACCCCCGATTTCTCTTCCCATAGGAGCGCATTAATCCGTTTTTAATGCATTCCTATGGGAAATCGTGTTTTGACTTACGAGTTTTTCGACTTCCGAATGTGCATTCGGAACGCATTAAATTCATAAGTCGAGGTACCACTGTACTTGTATATAATTCATATTAAAAATTATATTGTGATTCATCCTATATAATAAAGAGCCTGTGTCCGTCCGTACTTTCCGTGTGTCAGTGGAAATCGCAAGTGCGCGTGCGCTCCACTGACACAGGGATTGGAGGACGCAGAGACTTCGGGCGGCCAGGGATTGGAGCGGGCGGAGAGGGGGGGCGTGTCCGAGAAGACGGCCGTGCGCAGGCGCAGCGTCATTTGGGTCAGTGCCGCCGCCTCGCACGGAGCTGGCCGCCTCCGCTGCCACCTCTCCCGCCGTCGCTTCCGGCCGTGACAGCCGGATCCAGCCTCCCGGGAGCCGCCTCCGCCTCGCACGGAGCTAGCCGCCTCCGCTGCCGCCTCTCCCGCCGTCGCTCTTTCCGGCCGTGACAGCCGGATCCAGACCCCCGGGAGCTCCTGTTACGACCGCCCGGAACATCCCCAACGGCGGGTCCGGCGTCGGCGCCCTGCGCGGTCCGAGCGGGGGCAGGGAGTGAGGAGCCGCGACTGTGCTCCCCGCCCCGCAAGGCGCGCGCACACACCTCCAGCGGAGCCTCCCGTTCCTGGAGGCTCCCGCCGCCGCCTTTCTTCTAGAGCCCGTAATCTTTACGGGCTTAATTTACTAGTTAATCTATAATTGATATAATATAGTGAAATACAAGACAACACATTGTATATATTATTTATTATTAATTAATATTAATTGATTAAAATATATAATTGATACAATTAATAAAATGAAATATAGTAAAATAATGTACAGTGAACTATAGAATTCATCTGGTAAAATATGATATAGTAAAATACAATGCAGTCAAACCAATACTTAACCTAGCAGAATATGATACAGTACCATACCATACCATACCATACCCCATACCATACCCCATATACCATATACCATATAGAAGGATGCTTCAAGTGCAATTCAGGGCAATCGCAGGTCATTCAGATAAAGGAAAGGGGGAAAATGCTGTAGAATAAAATTAACACAAATAAAGTTCTTTTCTTATCTTTTCTTATCAAGCTTTTTTATTTTGCAGTATCTGGCCAAGATACAATGCAATTCAATGCAATATAGACGAAGAAGAAGAGGAGGAGGAGTTTGGATTTGATATCCCGCTTTATCACTACCCGAAGGAGTCTCAAAGCAGCTTACAATCTCCTTTGCCCTTCCTCCCCCTCAACAAACACTCTGTGAGGTGAGTGAAATAAGGTTTACTTGCATGGGGGGGGGGAATCCCCTCTAGCGTTCTAGAACTCTATGGAAATGTGTTGTAAAAAAGGACTTGCATGAAAAATCCACTCTAGGATTCTAGAACTCTATGGAAATGTGTGCTGTGGGGACGACGACGAAATAAGCTTCCCTTGCATGAAAAAAAAAATCCCCTCTAGCGTTCTAGAACTCTATGCATGCCATTAAAAAAAGGGGGAATGAAGTAAGCTTCCCTTGCATAAAAAAAAAAAAATCCCCTCTAGCGTTCTAGAACTCTATGGAAATGCATGCCGTTAAAAAAAAAGGGAATGAAATAAGCTTCCCTTGCATGAAAAATCCCCTCTAGATTTCTAAAACTCTATGGAAATGCATGTCGTAAAAAAGGACTTGCATGAAATATCCCCTCTAGGATTCTAGAACTCCATGGTGGGGGGGGGGTTGGAAAAAATGAGCTATAGCATCCCCCTCTCTGTGATTCGCCCGCAGGTCCTCCCGCCCGGCCCTGTAGCCTGCCGCCCCTCCCGCCCAGCGGCGCCGCCATCCCCTCCGCCCCGCCCCCAGGATGCGCCACCGCGCCCGCTTCAAAGCCTGCCCCGCTGCCCCCTGACGGTAGCCATGTCAAGGCCTTCCTCCTGACCTGCCTGAAGGGCCCGCAGGTCCTCCTCAAGATGGAGGCCGTCAAGGTGGCCCGTCCCGAGCGCCCGCCCCGCTACCGGGCCGCCTGGCCCCCCGGCGAGGTCATCGCCAACCAGGCCTGCGGGGAGCTGGCCCCGCTCGACCCCAAGCCGGGCCCACCGCCCCCGCCAGCCTTCTACCCGGCGCCGGGCGAGGTGATCGCCAACCAGTACGCCCTGCCTGCCTCCCCGCCGGCCGAGCCCCTCGAATGCCCCACCTGTGGCCACGCCTACAACTACACCCACAAGAGGCCCCGCCTCCTCTCCTGCCTCCATTCAGTGTGCGAGGAGTGCCTGCAGATCCTCTACGAGTCCTGCCCCAAATACAAGTTCATCTCCTGCCCCTCCTGCAAGCGCGAGACGGTCCTCTTCACCGACTACGGCCTGGCCGCCCTGGCCGTCAACGCCCGCATCCTGGCCCGCCTGCCCGCCGAGGGGCTCTCCGCCGCCGGCGGGCCCTCGCCCTGGGGCGCCGAGGCTGAGCGCGGCTGCTACCAGAGCTTCCGGCAGTACTGCGGCGCCGCCTGCGCCTGCCGCGTCCGCAACCCTGTCTCCTCCTGCGCCGTCATGTGACGCCCACGCTCACCCCGCCCTTCCCCGGGATCGCCCGCCGGAGCATCGGATTCAGAGGACGAAGCGGGGCTCCGCCGGCAGACAGTTTCAGGGCTCTGTCCGTGGACGATCCGGGACGATTTCTGGGCACGCCCAACGGGCTCCGTCATCGGACTATTTCCAGGCACCATCATCGGACTATTTCCGGACACCGTCATCAGACGATTTCCGGGCGCTGCCGCTCCGTCGTTGGACGATTTCTGGGCACCATTGCCGGATGATTTCCGGGCAGCACCCAATGGGGCTCCGTCGTTGATTTCCGGGCAGCACCCAACGGGGCTCCGTCAGACTATTTCCGGGCACTGTCGTCGGACGATTTTGGGGCTCTGTCCTTGGACGACCTGGGACTATTTCGGGGCCCGGCCCAAGGGGGTTCTGTCATTGTGCAATTGGGGGGGGGGGAGGAATTTGGAGGCACGGCCAACAGGCACTCCGCCTCTGACGGCTTCCTCCTCCGCTTCCCAGGATGTGGGGCACCCGCCATTTCCCTGGGGGCCGCCCATTTCAGCCCGTGCATGGCACCCGGGGCCAGGATTTGGGGCGGAGGGGACAAAAGGAGGGCGGAGCAGTTTGGGGGGGCCAGGGTGACCCAATGTCCCAAGATGGCCAACGCAACCGAGGGGGATGGCGGTGTCTGTTTGAACCCGATTTGGCAGGAAGCTTTGCTTCAAGTCTTGCCGGCGTTCGACATGTTCAGGCCGTCTAGGACAGAGGTCTCCAAACTAAGGCCTGCGGGCCGGATACAGCCCAAGGGACTCATTTATCCGGCCCGCGGTGACTGCTGCCGCCTGCTCTTACCGGCACGGCTGCCCATTTCTGGGCCGGAGGAGCACCGGAAATAGCTTGTGCACATGCGCAAGCGTTATTTCCGGTGCACATCCGGGTCGGAGGAGGCCCATGCACATGCGCACAAGCTATTTCCGGTGGTCCTCGGACCCAGAAGTGCCCCGGAAATAGTGAGTGCGCGCGCTCCCCTGCCTTCCGGCCCGCTGCGTGAACGGCGCTAGAGACACCGGCCTGAGGCGCGGTAAGTTTGCTGACCCCTGGTGTAGGATTTAAGCTCTCTATGGGGAAAAGGGGGCTTGGCTATCTTTCAGAGTCCTTTCCGGATGCAGGGAGTCACAGAATGGGACCCCAGAGGTCATCTAGACCAACCCCGCCGTGAGAGTGGCTTTAGGGCGCCCGCTTCCCTCTGCTCGTGACCCTTGTCCTGTTCTTGTGAATGCTCTCAATAAATAGATATATATTCCTGGAGCTCAGAGGTTTTGGGTGAGCCAGAGGAGGAGGAGCAATGGGAGCGCCCCCCCCAAGAGTCATTAGCCCAACCCCCGGAATTCCAGCTCTTCAGGGACAGAATGATTGACAGGGAAGTGATCCCAGGGACCCACCCCTCCCACTACTATTTTTATGGCATCTCCGGAGGCGGGGCGGTCTATGGAAAGCAGGGCTGGTTTGATAACCAATAAGATGGGGCTGGATTGATAATAACACGGGGCTGGATTGATAACCAATAACGCAGGGCTGGATTGATAATAACACGGGGCTGGATTGATAACCAATAACGCAGGGCTGGATTGATATATATAAATAATAATAATTTTAAATAATTTAAAAAGGATGTATCTCCCCCCGGGAGTTTTCACTCCAGATACAAAAGAGACCAAAAACGGGAAATTGCAGTTTCTGAATATATTTATTAGGAGAACGAGGAGACCTCAAAGGACCATAGAGTTGTTCCCACTGGCGTTCTTCTTATGCCTAGAAGAGAAGGAGATGGCAAGGTGAAGTTTCCAACCTGGTGGTCCTGCCGGGCGCTCGGAACTACAGTTCCCTTCAGCCCGAGGTTCTCCGACCAATGGCCTCCTCTCCCTCTCCATCCTGTGCTCCATCCCTGGTCAGAGGAGACCTCCGGAGATCCGTGGGGGTGATCCACGGAGGTCCGTCATTTGTGTTTCTCCCCATCTCAAGTACTTGAGATGCTTCCTTCTGGAGCCGGTCATCCGTTCCCAAGCCAGGGAGACAACTTTGGAGCAGATGTCCACCAAGGTGGACCTGGGAGACGTCCACCAAAGTGGACCTAGGAGATGTCTACCAAGCTAGACCTGAAATGTGTCCACCAAGATAGACCTGGAAGACGTCCACCCAGAGATTTGTCCACCAAGCTAGACCTGGGCCCAAAATTGAATTCACGCCTTCGGGAAACTCACAGCTTCATTTTGGCAGGCAACTGTGGAAAGAGAAGAAAGCAGGTTATTGTCGGGCGGCGGGTTGGGCTGGACAACCCTCCGGGGTCCCAACTCGACCCTTGGAGGACATTCTCTGACCACTTACTTCCCCTGGGGAAGATCTTGGTGTTCTCTGAAGTGAGGCCCTTCTCTTCACTGCGCCGCACGAATCGCTCAACCAATCCGGCCGGCACGGATTCTGCATCCCGGGCTGGAAAATAACAATTATTATTATTATTATTATTATTAGTCCTCGATAGAGTTATTAAATCAGTATATTGTTGTTGTTGTTGTTGTTACAGTATTATTATTATTAGTCCTCCATAGTGTTATTAAATCAGCATATTATTATTATTATTACATATCATCATCATCTTAGAATTCCTCAAATGATCTTTTCCTCTAAGAGACTAATAATAATAATAATGACTAAAAACTCATGAGACTTCTTAAGATTCCTCAAATGATATTTTCCTATAGTAATAATAATAATAATAATAATAATAATAATAATAATAGCATTTAATAAGGGAACCAGAGGATGGGTATAAATGTAATAATAACAATAATAATAATAATAATAATAATAATAATAATAATAATAGCAACATTTTATAAGGGAACCAGAGGATAGGTATAAATGAAATCATCATCATCATCAGCATCAGCAGCAGCAGCAGCAGCAGCATTTGATAAGGGAAACAGATGAAACAGAGGAAAGAAATCCCGATCCAAAGGCGGCCTCAGGTAGACCGTCTCCCAGTGGAGGCTCTCCTTCCAGGGCTTACCATACAGGGAGGAGGTGAAGGTGGTGTGGTCTTTGCGGATGGCGATCACATCGACGATGGCATAGGTCTCGCCGTCAGTCTCCACGACCTCCACTTTCTTCTCGCCGAATCCTGGAGGGGAGGGGGGGAGGACAGTGAGGTGGGGGGGAGTGGACGGAAGGGGGCGCCCCAAAGGTCATCTGGCCCAACCCCCCACAACTGGTTGGCTTTCCCCAGCATATTAATAATATGATTAATATTAATTAATTAATAATAATATTAATTATAGTCTAGCCCAACCCACCACATCTGCCTGGCTTTCCCCAGCATATTAAAAATAGGATTGTTAATATTAATTAATCTTAATTATAATATATTAATTAACATGACAATATAAATATTAATATTATCGAGCTGAGTTTCCCCAGCCGCTTTGGGCAAAATAATATTTCTATTTCTATTAGTATTGATAGAAATGGAAAAATATTATTAATATAAAAATAAAGGATATTTATTTAAATATATAAATGACTGATAGAAATTGTTATTAATGTAAAAATAAATGCTATTTATTTAAATACATAAATTATTGACAGAAATATTATTAATAAGAATAAATGATATTTATTTAAATATATAAATTATTGAGAGAAATAGAAATATTATTAATACAAAAATAGATATTTATTTAATATCTGCGTGGAACCATTAAAGGTGGGGGGGACCTTCCCGGTACAAACCGCATTTGTGGTAGTATTTTCCGTCTTCGCCTTGCTTGAAAACCATCTTGAACGGCTTGCAGCCTTCGGGTCTGCCAAAAAAATGAGGGTGAGCGAGAAAAAGAGGTCTGATATCTATCCGGGGGGAAAGGGACGTCCCATCCCGTGAAAATAGGGACTTCCTATTACAAAGGAGGGACACCCAACCCATGAAAAGAAGGACTTCCTATTACAAAGGAAGGACACCCAAGCCATGAAAAGAAGGACTTCCTATTACAAAGGAAGGACACCCAAGCCATGAAAAGAAGGACTTCCTATTACAAAGGAAGGACACCCAAGCCATGAAAAGGACTTCCTATTACAAAGGAAGGACACCCAAGCCATGAAAAGAAGGACTTCCTATTACAAAGGAAGGACACCCAAGCCATGAAAAGAAGGACTTCCTATTACAAAGGAAGGACACCCAACCCATGAAAAGGACTTCCTATTACAAAGGAAGGACACCCAAGCCATGAAAAGAAGGACTTCCTATTACAAAGGAAGGACACCCAAGCCATGAAAAGAAGGACTTCCTATTACAAAGGAAGGACACCCAAGCCATGAAAAGAAGGACTTCCTATTACAAAGGAAGGACACCCAAGCCATGAAAAGGACTTCCTATTACAAAGGAAGGACACCCAAGCCATGAAAAGAAGGACTTCCTATTACAAAGGAAGGACACCCAAGCCATGAAAAGAAGGACTTCCTATTACAAAGGAAGGACACCCAACCCATGAAAAGGACTTCCTATTACAAAGGAAGGACACCCAAGCCATGAAAAGAAGGACTTCCTATTACAAAAGAGGGACACCCAACCCATGAGAATAAGGACTACCTATCACAAAGTAAGGACACCCAACCCATGAAAAGGACTTCCTATCACAAAGTTAGGACACCCAACCCATGAAAAGGACTTCCTATTACAAAGGAAGGACACCCAACACGGGATGGGTGTCCCTCCTTTGTAATAGGAAGTCCTTTTCATGGTTTGGGTGTCCTTCCTTTGTGATAGGAAGTCCTTATTCTCATGGGTTGGGTGCCCTTCCTTTGTAATAGGAAGTCCTTATTCTCATGGGTTGGGTGCCCTTCCTTTGTAATAGGAAGTCCTTATTCTCATGGGTTGGGTGCCCTTCCTTTGTAATAGGAAGTTCTTCTTTTCATGGGTTGGGTGTCCCTGTTTTGTAATAGGAAGTCCCTATTTTCATGGGTTGGGTGTCCCTCTTGTAATAGGAAGTCCCTATTTTCATGCGATGTGTGTCCCTCTTTTGTAATAGGAAGTCTCTATGTTTATGGGATGGGTTTGTTCTGGATGATCCTCGGGGCTCCTTACGTGGGGAAGCGAGTTTCGATCACAACGTCTCTGTTCACGAAGGACACTTTGACTTCTACCGCCTTCATCTTATCCATGTGATTCATGATTTTTGGGTCATTACTGCTTATCGCCAAGGCTGTCCACGTTCCTTCCACCTGAGGGAGGAAAATAATAATAATAATAATAATAATAATAATAATAATAATAATAATAATTTATTTGTACCCCACCCATCCGGCTGGGTGAGGGACGCCAGAGTGCCCCTTACCTTTTCCCGAGCTTCAGGGTCTTCCGAGAAGCCATGGACAGCGCAGAAGAGGGCCAGGGCCACCGCCAGCAAGCAGAGCTTCATCTTCAACGTGGGCTTCCTTCCTTCTCCGGAATTTCTCTGCAACTCCGAGGGACGTGGTTATGGGTTCTCCAGAGCTTCCCGGTTTTATAGAGCCGTCCGGCGCCCTCCCACCTGGCCCCACCTCCGTCTCCTCGAGGTGGACTTCCGATCCACCCCCTCCCTCCTGGGCTTCCTGGCAAGGGACGGTTGGCAGATCAGGAGATGTGGGCTTCCTGCCAAGAGATGGTTGGCAGATCAGGAGATGTGGAGGTGGACCTCCGATCCACCTCCATCCTCCTGGGCTTCCTGCCAGATCAGGAGATGTTGTGGTTGGCAGGGGAAGTGCCGGTTCCTCGAGGAACGTCTCATGGTTGACCTCCCACCAAGGAGATAAGACCGGGGATCGTTGGCTCATCTGATTATGGTTGGCATGTGGATGGTCATCCCGTAGGAACATCTAATGGTTGACCTCATGTAATGTATTTATCTGCAGATAAGACCAGATTATGGTTGGCAAGAGGACAGTTGTCCCATAGGAACATCTCATGGTTGACCTCATGTCAAGTATTCCTCTGCAGATAAACCCAGATTATTCTCCAAAGGACCTTCTCATGGTTGACCTCATGTAATGTGTTCATCTGCATATAAAACCAGATTATGATTGGCAAGAGGACAGTTGTCCCATAGGAACATCTCATGGTTGACCTCATGTCAAGTATTCCTCTGCAGATAAACCCAGATTATTCTCCAAAGGACCTTCTCATGGTTGACCTTATACCATGTGTTCATCTCCAGATAAAACCATTCTCCAAAGGACCTGCTAATGGCTGACCTTATACCATGTGTTCATCTCCAGATAAGACGAGATTATGGTTGGCAAGAGGACAGTTGTCCCATAGGAACATCTCACGGTTGACCTCACCCATGTATTCATCTCCAGATAAACCCTGCTGATTCTCCAAAGGACCTCCTCATGGTTGACCTTATACCATGAGTTCATCTCCAGATAAGACCAGATTATGGTTGGCCCCGTAGAAAGCCTCCAGAGATAAGACAAGGCGACTCTTGGCAGGAGAACAATGGTCCCAGTCTGCTGGCTGACCTTCTCCAATGGTCCTTTGGGGCGACTGTCCTCATTATCACCTTCCCGCTTGGACAGCTGCCACGGCGCCATGTCTAACCAGGAGGGCCGCTGCCGGGTGGTCGTCTGGAGCAAGGTTTCTCATGCCAAGCGTGCCGTGAGGTCCACCTTCACACGATCCGATGGGACATAAGTCTTCTCCTGGCGTGAGGACAGTTGACCGAGAGGACCATCGGGGTGTGGGGTGGGGTGGAGAAGGTCTACAGGACAACTGTTGTACCGGTAGGTTGAAAGTCTGGGGTGGGCCTAGATAACCGTCGGGGTACCACCCAAGCTTTTGGGGGGGTTGCTCTTCCCTGATGGCACATCTTTCCCCTTCTTGGAAGGAAGGAATGAGAAAGAAAGAAAGAAAGAAAGAAAGAAAGGGAGGGAGGGAGGGAGGGAAAGAAAGAGGAAGATAAAGAGGGAGGAGACAAAGAGGGAAAGAGAAAGAGGAGGGGGAGAAAAAGAGAGAGGGAAATGGAAAGAGGGAAGGGGAAAGAGAGAGATGGAGAAAGAGAGACAAAGAAGAAGGGGGAGAGAGGAAGAGGAAAGAAGAGAAAGAGGGAGGGGGGAGAGAGATAGCGGGAAAGAGAGGGAGGGAGGGAGGGAGGGAGAAAGCGAGAAACAGAAAGAAGAAGGGGGAGAGAGGAAGAGGGAGGAAGAGACAGAGATAGACAAAGAAACAGGAAAAGAGAAAGAGGGATGTAGAAAAACAGAGAGGGAGGAGAGGGAAAGAGAGAAAGAGAGAGAGAGATGGAGGGAGGCAGGGAAGAAGAGAGAGACAGAAAGAAGGGAGAGAGGAAGAGGGAGGAAGAGACAGAGGAAGGGGGAGACGGGGGGGAAACAGAGAGGGAAATAGAGGGAAGGGGAGAGAGAGAGAAAGAGGGAGGGAGAAAGAGACAGAAAGAAGGGGGAGAGAGGAAGAGGGAGAAAGAGAGAGAGACAGAGAAAGAGAGACAAACAGAGGAAAAGAGAAAGGAAGAGAGAAAGATGTATGTAGAAAGACGGAGGGAGGGGGGAGAGGGAAAGACAGAAAAAGAGGAGGGAGGGAGGGAGAAAAAGAGAGATAGAAAGAAGAATGGGGAGAAAGGAAGAGGGAGGAAGAGAGAAAGAGGGAGGTAGAAAGACGGGGAGAGAGAAAGAGAAAGAGGGAAAGAAGAGAGAAAGAAAGAGAGAGAGAGACAAAGAAGAAGGCGGGAGAGAGGAAGAAGGAGGAAAAGAGAGACAGAGAGAAAGAGGGAAAGAAAGAGGGGGGAGAAAGACAGAGGGAGGGGGAAAGAGAGAGACAGAAAGGAGGGGGAGAGAGGAAGATAAAAAGGGAGGAGACAAAGAGGAAAAGAAAGAAAGAGAAAGAGGGGGAGAAAAACAGGGAAATAGAAAGAGGGAAGGGGAAAGAGAGAGAAAGAGAGAGAGAGAGAGAGAGAGAGAGAGGAACCGAGGGAGGGGGGAGAAGAGAGGAAGAGAAAGGAAGAGAGAGAAAGAGACAGAGAAAGAGGGAGGAGAGA
Organism: Darevskia mixta; assembly: GCA_034641385.1. Taxonomy (NCBI): domain Eukaryota; kingdom Metazoa; phylum Chordata; class Lepidosauria; order Squamata; family Lacertidae; genus Darevskia; species Darevskia mixta. The sequence continues at coordinate 66,593 of JAWWNH010000301.1, forward strand.
GGAAAAGATTGAGGGAGAAAGAGAAAGAGGGAAAGGGAGGGAGGGAGGAAGAGAGAGAGAGAGAGAGAAAGAAAGAGACAGAGAGAGGAAGAGGGAGGAAGAGAGAGACAAAGAAACAGAGAGGAAAAGGAAAAGAGGGAGGTAGAAAGACAGAGAGAGAGGAAGACAGAGGGAAAGAGAAAGAAAGAGAGAAAGAAAGAAAAATAGAAAGACAGAGACAGAGGAAATGAGAAAGAAAGAGGGAAAGAGAGAAAAAGAGAGATAGAAAGAGGCAGAGGGGGGAGAGAAAGAGGGAGGGAGAAAGGGAGAGAGAATGAGAGAGGGAGGAAGATAAAGAACGGGGGCGGGGGGGAGGGAAGGAAGGAAGGAAGGAAGGAAGGAAGGAAGGGAGAGTGCTTCTTTGTCAAAATGCCCCCCCCTTCTGTCCCGGGTGCGAATGTGAGCCAGGTCTGAGGCAGCGTCTGGGATATCTGGGTTCTCTGCAAGTCTCCTTCCCTCTCGGGTCGGGGAGAGGATGAGGTCCACCTTGGAAGGAGGAGGGAGGGAGGAAGGGAGAAAAGGAGGGAGAGAAGAAGGATGGAAGAGCAGAAGAAAGGAAGAAAGAGAAGGAAGGAAACCAGGAAGACGGAACGGAGGAGGAGAGGGAGGGATCAAGGAAAGAAGGAAGGAAACCAGGAAGAAAGAACAGAGAAAGGGAGGGAGGAAGGAAGGAAGCAAGGAGAAATGGAGGGGCAAAGGAAAGGAAGAAGGAAAAAAAGAAGGGAGGGAGGGAGGGAAGGAAGGAAGGAACGGAGAAAGGGACAAAGGGAGGGAGGGAAGAAGAATGGAAGAATAGAAGCAAGGAAGAAAGAAAATGAAGGAAACAAGAAAGAACGGAGAAAGAGAGGGAGATATGAAGGAGAGGAAGGAAGGAGAGGAAGGAAGGAGAAAAGAGAAAAAACAGGAACAGAGGAAAGAAGGGAAGGGGGAAGAAGAATAGAAGCAAGTAAGAAAGAAAAGGAAGGAAACGAGGAAGGAACGGAGAAAGAGAGGGAGGGATGAAGGAGAGGAAGGAAGGAAACCAGGAAGAAAGAAAGGCAGAAATGGAAGGAAGGAAGGAGAAAGGGGGAGGGACAAAGGAAAGAAGGAAAGGAAGGAAACAAGGAAGGAAGAATGGGGGAAAGGGAGGAATGAAAGAAGGAAGGATGGAAGGAAGGAAGGAATGAAAGGATGAAAGCAGGAAGAAAGGAAAGAAGGGAGGGAGGGAAGGAGAGAGGGAGGGAGGAAAGAACACAGAAAGGGTGGAAAAAGGAGGGAGGGAAAGGAAAAATAAGGAAGGGAGGGAAGAGGAACGGAAGAAAAGGAAGGAAGACAGGAAAAAAGAAAAGAACGAAGAGGGAGAAAGAAGAAGGAAAGAAAGAATGGAGAAAGGGAGGGAGGGAGGGAAAAACGCAGAAAGGAAGGGAGGAAAAAAGAAAAAGGAAGAAAGAAAAGAACGGAGGAAGAGGGAGGGAAGAAGAAAAAGGAAGGCCCTCGCCGACAACGACCGATCCCTCCAATGAAGGACGAACGAGAAAAGACGGTGAACAAGGAGTTTATTCTGCGAATCTCCTGCCCAAAGTGGGGGGGGGGGCGGAAGTCGAACCCGCAACCCTCCTTTGGGCAAACGCCAATTTGCCTACCCCCCGGTTTCCAAAGCGTCCACTTCCTCCGGCGGGGAAGAAGGTGCGAGTTGCGACGCCCCTCGAGCCCGGCGCCACCCTTTCTGGAAGTTCTTGTTGCCGGGACCGGAAGCGGCGTAGCCGGAAGCGGAAGCAGCGTAGCTGGACCGCCCCACCCGCGTCAGAGTCCGGTGAGGTCGACGATGGCCTTGATGAAGAGCGTGTCGTCGCGGACGTAGGAGTCCTTGGCGGCCATCTTGGCCAGGGGGCAGAAGAGCGGGCAGCCGCTGGCCACGTTCATGTCGCCCGCCGGGCGCTGGAAGGAGGAGGAGGCGACGTCCGGGCGGAAAGCGTCGATCACGTGTTCCCGGTGGTCCTGGTCTAGGAGCATCAACGTCACCTGGGAGATGGGGAAACCAGATTCAATCCGCTTTCGGGGGTCTGTTTCAGATCAGCGGTCTAGGGAACGGAAAGCAGATTCACTCCGCTTTGGGGGTTTCCAGGAAAACCAACGGGCGCCGCTTTCGGGGTTTATTTTAGAGCAGCGTTCTAGGAAACGGAAAGCGAATTCGCTCCACTTTCAAAGGTTTTTGATCGGCTTTCTAGGAAACAGAAAGTGGATTCCCTCCATTTTGGGGCTTTACAGGAAAACAATCGGACTCTGCTTTTAGGGTTTATTTTAGATTAGTGTTCTAGGAAACGGAAAGCGGATTCGCTCCACTTTCAAAGGTTTTTGATCGGCTTTCTAGGAAACAGAAAGTGGATTCCCTCCATTTTGGGGCTTTACAGGAAAACAATCGGACTCTGCTTTTAGGGTTTATTTTAGATTAGTGTTCTAGGAAACGGAAAGCGGATTCGCTCCACTTTCAAAGGTTTTTGATCGGCTTTCTAGGAAACAGAAAGTGGATTCGCTCCACTTTCAAAGGTTTTAGATCAGGTTCCTAGGAAATGGAAAGTAGATTCGCTCCACTTTGGGGCTTTCCAGGAAAACAAATTGACTCCACTTTCGGGGTTCCTTTTAAAGCAGCGTTCTAGGAAACGGAAAGCAGATTTGCTCCACTTTCAGGGCTTATTGTAGATCAGCTTTCTAGGGAACGGAAAGCGGATTCACTCCACTTTTAGGGCTGATCATAGACCAGCTTTCCAGGAAGCGGAAAGCAGATTTGTTTTCAATCAGCTTTGCAGGAAACAGGGAAGACGCTAAACCAGATTCAGCCCAGTTTCCAGGATTGTTTTCAACCAGCTTTCCAGGAAATCGGACTGACTCCACTTTGGTTCAACTTTCTAGACAACGGAAATCGGACTGACTCCACTTTGGGGCTTCGTTTTAAATCCTCTTTCCCGGAAACGGGGAAGGCAGCAAAGCAGTCCAGTTGGGGGGGGGGTGTGTTAAATCCAGGAAACGCGGAATGCACAAAAAGCCGCTTGACTCCGGTTTGGCGCGCCGAATGGCCTACCTTCTGGTTGAAGGGCCACTTCAGGAGAGCGTCACTGGGCCCTTTCATGAGGACGAAGAAGAGCGAGAGGTGTGTGCCGCGCCCGGTGCCGTCGCCGTTGAGGTAGAGACGGAGGCACATCTTGTACCCGTAGCGGCTGGTGTAGAAGGCTGGCGGAAGAGGAGGAGGAAACGTCAGGAAGGAGGGAAAGAGGAAGGAAGGAAGGAAGGAAGAAAGGAAGGAAGGAAGGAAAAAGGGAGGGAAGGAAGGAAGGAAGAAGAAGGAAGAAAGGGAGGGAGGAACAAAGGAGAAAAGGAAGGGAAAAAAGGATGGCAAGGAAGAAGGGAGGGAGGGAGGGAAGAAAAAGGAAAGAAGCAGTTAAGTAGAGAAGGAAGGAAGGAAGGAAGGAAGGGAAGAAGAAAGGAAAGCAAGAAAGCAAGAAAAAAAAGAGGAAGCAGAGAAGCAGGGAAGGAAGGAAGGTGGGAGGGAGGAAGGAGGGAAGGAAGGAGAATGGGAGAATAGAAGCAAGGAAGATAGAAAGGAAAGGAGGGAGGGACAAAAGAGAGAAGGAAGGGAAAAGGCTGGGGAAAGAGGAGGAGGAGGAAGCGTCAGGAAGGAGGAAAAGAGGAAGGAATAAGAGAGAGGGACAAAGAGAAGGAAGGAAACAGGAATAAGGGAGGAGGAAGGAAATAAAGGAAGGAAGGAGGGAGGAACAAAGGAAGAACGGAGGGAGGGAAGAAGAATGGAAGAATAGAAGCAAGGAAGACAGAAAAGAAGGAAGAGAGGGAGGGAGGGAGGAAGGAAGGAGAGAAGGAAGGAAAAAAGCATGGCAGGGAAGAAAGGAAAGGAAGCAAGGAAGACAGCAGAGAAGGGAGGGAGGGAGGGAAAAAGGAAGGAGAAGAGGAAGCAAGGCTGGCCGACCCACCGGGCGAGAAGATGGCGGGCGCCCTCCCGGCCACGGCCTCCTGCCTCTTGCGGCCCACCTCGCCCACCTTCCACACGAAGACGCCGTCGTAGGTGGCGGCTTCGGCGCAGCGCAGGGCCGCCTCCACTTCCGCCAGGGCCGCGTCCTTCAGCGCCAGGCTCCTCTCCAGCTGACGGATCTGGGGGCGGGGGGAACCCAGTCAACCCTCAACCGCCAAAAGGCCCCCCACCCCGCCCCCACCCCGCTTTTGTGCCCCGAACCTTGTGGGCCAGAGTCTCTGCCCGCTCCTGCTCCCGACGCCGCTGGCTGGCCGCCTCCTCGGCCGCCGCCGCCACCCGCTCCACCTCGCGGTTGAGGACGCAGACGATCTTCTCAAAGGTGGAGGCCTTCCGCTCCAGGACTTCCCACGGGGGGGACCCCCAAGTGGGGGCCCCGGTGGGGTGGGTGTCCCCGACTGGGCAGGGGAGAGGGGGGTCCGTGAGCGAGTGGGGTAACCCGGACAAATGGGGGTCTTTGGCCGAGGGGGGGACCCCGACTGGGGGGGTTGCCCCGAACAAATGGGGGTCATTGACCAAATGGGGGTCTTTGGCCGGACGGGGTACCCCAGCCAAATGGGGGTCTTGGGTCGGGTGGGGGGCTGCAAGCTCATGGGGGTCCCCGGCGTCGGGGCGGGTGCCCCCTGCCGCCAGCCGCAGAGCGAAGGACAGCAGCAGGCCGAGGTGCTCCGGCAAGTTCTGGGCCTCGTGGAGGGGCAGCCCCTGGTTCTCCACCTGCAAGGGGGGGGGCGACAGGAAGAGGAAGGTGACAAGGATAACAATCATATTAATATTAAAACCAATACGACTAATACTAATACCAATAATACGAGTAATCACGGCAATACTGAAGATACGAATGGGAGTAACAATACTGATACTATTAGTGATGCTAAAATCAATCAGGAGATCAATACTGACACCAATAGTAGCACAATTACTACTAGTAACCACAGCAATACTAAAGATACGAATGGGAGCAACGATACCGATACTACTAGTCAGACTAACATCAATCATGCGATCAATACTAATACGAATAATAGTGCAAGTACTACTAATAAGCATAGCATAGCAATGCTACTCACACTAATGAGTAATACAAGTGATCACAGCAATACTCGATACGAATGGGAGTAACGATACCGATACTATTAGTGATACTAAAATAATAATTATAATAAGAATAATTATTTATACCCCGCCCATCTGACTGGGTTTCCCCAGCCACTCTGGGCGGCTTTCAACAGAACATTAAAATACAACAATCTATTAAACATTAAAAGCCTCCCTAAAATCAACCATGCGATCAATACTAATACCAATAGTAGCGCAATTACTACTAGTAACCACAGCAATAGTAAAGATACGAATGGGAGTAACGATACCAATACTACTAGTCAGACTAACATCAATCATGCGATCAATCATGCGATCAATCATGCGATCAATACTAGTGCAATAATAGTGCAAGCACTACTAATAAGCATAGCAACGCTACTCACACTAATGAGACCAATGCTACCACAAATGCTAACACTAATAGTATTAGTCTCATTAAGTATTGCTATGCTTATTTGTAGCATCGGTATTAGTAGGATTGCTTTGATTAGTATTCGTATTAGCATCAATAGTAGCATTGGTCTCAGTGTGAGTAGCGTTGCTAAGCTTATTAGTAGTATTAGTAGTAGGATTGCTTTGATTAGTATTTGTATTAGCATCAATAGTAGCATTGGTCTCATTAGTGTGAGTGGTATTGCTATGATTACTAGTAGTATTGGTATTAGTGTTAGTAGTATGACTGCTTTAATAATACAAATACTACCAATAATCATAGCAATAATGCTAATACTAATGAGACCAATACTGCTAATGATGCTAATACTAATATTGAGCAACACAATCCTACTACTGATACTAGTACCAAGACTAGTAATCATACAAATCATATCAATACTACTAATACTACTAATGCTAGTGCTAATATTAATTAATGCAACCCTACTACTAATACTAATACCAATACTACTAGTAATCATAGCAATACCACTCACACTAATGAGACCAATGCTACTATTGATGCTAATATGAATACCTTTCGGGGTATGTCTTATTTTCGGGGTATCCTATATTATAATCTTCAAGTGTCCCTGCGTCCGTTCTGTGTGTCACGGAAGTGCGCTCTGCGCATGACACACGCGGACGCAGGGATTGGCCAGCAGAGACTTGGAGCGCAGAGGCGGGTCCACAGCCCGGAAGTTCCTGATAACAAATATGGCGGCCGCTGCGGCGAAGAAGCCGCCGTTCAGCCGCCGGCTGCCCTCGCTGCCGCCACCGCCGCCTCACCCTGAGGGGAAACAGCGGCCGCCGAAGCGCTGGCGGCCGCCGCGGAGCGCGCTCAAAGCGGGGGCCGGGAGCAGGGCGCGCCGGCGCCCCGTGAGCCGCTCTGCCGCCTCCTGCCTCCCTAGAGCCCGTTAGTCAACGGGCTAACTTCAACTAGTGTCTTATATTTCACAAATGCGTAGAAATCCTGCTACAGCTTATTTTATGGCTAAGTCTTATTTTAGGAGAAACAGGGTACTAATCAAAGCAATCCTACTACTAATACTAGTAGCAATACTACTAGCAATCATGCTAATCAATCATGCTAATACTAACCATACAACTAATACTAACACTAATTATAACTACTATTGCTAATACTATTACTATACTAATACTCATCATCACACCACCATAGTACTGATCGTACCAAGAGCGGCGACACCAACACTCCTAACTACACTAATACCAATTGTACTCATTGAAATCATAGTAACATCTGCAGAACTGGCCAATAATAGTAACAGCCAGAAGGTTTGCAGACGGCGGGCTCAGAAGCAGAAACCCAGAAGCTTCCGGCGCTGGGAGGACTCGCACTCACCACCTCGCCGCAGCCGACGGGCCGGAAGCGGCACGGCACCCGGCATTTCCCGCAGCTCCGGATGTGCTCGGCAAACTATCCGGGAGGAAAAAGAGGAGGCAGGTCATGGAGGTAAAAGGTACCCAGCCCCGGCCCCGGGGTTGGACTGGATGACCCCTGGAACCCACTCCCCCACTCACCATCTCCCGAGGGACGTCCGTCTTCCCGCAGCCGTCGCAGGTCAGTGGGAATTTGGGACACGCTTCGTCGTGAGCCTGGCGGAAACCAGAGTGGACAGTGAGAGGATTGATATACCGCCAAATTAGAAATTAATAATATGTTGGACACGACAACAACAACCAATTTTATTTACCGGTATATCCCACCCTCCCCGGCCAAAGCCGGGCTCAGAGCAGCTAACATCATACATAATAGTACTAATAGTACTGTACTACTACTCCAGTAATCATCATCATCATCATACATAAATAACAGAGATATTCTATATTTATTGGTCAAAATCCCAGCATTGAAGGGGGTCAGACTAGATGGCCCTGGGGTCCCTTTGGGGATCAATATTCTATATTTATTGGTCAAAATTCCAACATTGAAGGGGGTCAGACTAGATGACCCTGGGGTCCCTTTGGGGATCAATATTCTATATTTATTGGTCGAAATTCCAGCATTGAAGACGGTCAGGCTAGATGACCCTGAGATCCCTTTGGGGCTCAATATTTTATATTTATTGGTCAAAATTCCAGCATTGAAGGGGGTCAGACTAGTCATCTTTCAATGCAGGAATTTCAAGCAATAAATATAGAATAAAGAGCCAGAATTTGAACCCATTGCCGCAAAGTCCTCACCTCGTATTCCTTGATGGTGCCTTTCCAGGGGCAGTCCTTGCGGGTGCAGGCAGCTGGGAGACTTTCCACCTCGCGCCGGGCGGCGTTATCTGGGAAAGCCTGGCAGAAGAAAATCATCAGAAATAATAATAATACCGGTAATAATAATAATAATAATAATATTTTTCCTCTTTAAAACAGCATAGAAAGAAAATGCCTCTTATAGCTTTCTGGGAAGCTAATGGGAGGAAACGGGGTGGAATAAAAGAATATGCAGCAAAATAATAACCGCTGGGGGGTGGAGAGGGGCTCCCTCCCCCTTCTTCTTTTTCCCCGGGGGCGGCTGCAGCGGCGGCGAGCCGCGGGGATTGGGCTGTGCCTCTGCGTCAGCGCCGCCAGTGACCGCTTGCAAGCGCTCGGCCGCTCGCCTTGTTTCCCCGCCTCTGGCTGGGCACCCTCAGTAGCCCGCTCTGAGGGCAGAAGCAGCAGCAGCAGCCTGCATCCCGTGCGCCTCTCCTCCGCTTCCTTTGTGTGCGCGCGCGAGTGAGGGGAGGGGAGCTGAGGCGGCGGCGGCGGAGCCGCTCTCTCTCCCTCGCTTGTTAAGCGTGAGGCGCTCCGGCGGAGGGAGGGAGGGAAAGGCGAAGGCAGGGAGCTGGCGGGGCGGCTCCAGAGTCTCTCCTCTCCTCCTCTCCGGCGGAGAGAAAGGAACTGGACGCAGCGCAGGGCCCTTCGCCGGGCAGCCCGGGCGGCTTCTCCACCGCCTCGCGGAGGCTGAAAGGGGCGCGAGCGGAACGGCAGCAGCAGCACGTTGTTTGGCTGGGCGGCAAGGCCTGAGGAGGAGGCGGACACGGCAATGGCGGCGGCGCAGTTTCGCCCGGCCGCTCAAAGTGTCTCTGCGTCGTCCAATCCCTGCGTCAGTGGGGCGCATGCGCAGTAGCGCATTTCCACTGACACACGGAACGTACGCACGGACACAGGCACTTTATTATATAGGATGAATAATAACAGTTGTTGTCATGAATCGGAGTCCTTCACTCACCGAGCCGCTGTCCAAGATGGAGACACCCTCTTCGTACAGCCCTTCCCGGAGGCAGGCGGCGCAGGGCTGCGGCCCCGAGCTGCGGGAGAGAGGGAACCTTCAGGAGCGAGTGCGAAAGCCGCCTTTCTCCTTCCCACGTTGCCGCGGGTCAGACTGGATGACCCTTGGGGCTCCCATTTCCCCCTGCCGGGCTGAGATTCCCGCGCCAATTTTCCCATACAAAAAAATCTCTCCTATTCATACGAGTTTTTATCCCGCTTGACACAGTCCAGTGTATTTTTGTATTTTTTTATTTATGGGATCCCGGGTCAGGCTTGATGACCCTTGGGGCTACCATTTCCCCCTTCCAGGCTGAGATTCCTGCACCGATTTACCCATACAAAAAAAATCTTTGCTATTCATACGATTTTTTATCCCGCTTGACAGCAGTCCGGTGTATTTTTTTATTTTGGATCCCGCCGTTCCCGGACCCCCTGAAAAAAAGGTACCTGATCAGGTTCTTCAGGCAGTAAGAGCAGTAGCGGTGGCCGCACTGCGCCTGGAAGGGACGCCGGAGCAGGTCCTCGCACTCGGAGCACAGGTACTTGCCCTCCAGCTCAGCCCGCAGGATCTCCTTGGGGAAGCCGGGCCGCGCAGCGTCCAGGGAGCCGGGCGGGGTGCAGGATCTGGTCGCCATGGGGGAAGCAGCGGGCCGGCGGCGCCCTGGGCGGGAGAGGGAGGTTTCAGGTTCGGGGTCAGACTGGATGATCCTGTGGGTCCCTTCTAGCTCCACCAGTCTAGATCCCTGAATTGGAGGGGGTCAGACTGGATGACCCAGGGGTCCCTTCTAGCTCCATCATTCTAGATCCCTGCATTGGAGGGGGTCAGACTGGATGACCCAGGGGTCCCTTCTAGCTCCACCATTCTAGATCCCTGCATTGGAGGGGGTCAGACTGGATGACCCAGGGGTCCCTTCTAGCTCCACCATTCTAGATCCCTGCATTGGAGGGGGTCAGACTGGATGACCTAGGGGTCCCTTCTAGCTCTACCATTCTAGATCCCTGAATTGGAGGGGGTCAGACTGGATGACCCAGGGGTCCCTTCTACCTCCACCATTCGAGATCCCTGCATTGGAGGGGGTCAGACTGGATGTCCCAGGGGTTCCCTTCTAGCTGCACCGCCTCTATGGTCCCCTAATAATCCTTTGCAAGGGGGTCAGACTGGATGACCTGGAGGGGTCCCTTCCGCGTCTATGGTCCGCTATTAATCCCTCTCACAATACCGTGCAGCTCCTCCGAGACGCCGTCCGCCCGACCCAACGCGCCCCGGAAGTGCCTTCGCAGGCCGCCCCCTTCCGCCTTCTCCCGTCACGCCGCGCGGCACCAAGGCCCCGCCCCCGCTTCCTCACTCTCGGCCCGCCCCGTCCGCTCCTTATAAGGCGCGTTGGGGCGGGGCCTCCCTGACCTCCCTCCTCACGCCGCTCCTTTTTAGGCGAGGTGGGTGACGCCCCCTTGGTTTCCTCACTCTCGCTCCTCCCCGCCAGTCCTTAGAAGACGCGAGGGCGGGACCTACCTCCGCCGCTCGGAAGCCGCGCCTTCCCTATCCTTTTAAGGCGTGAGGGGCGGTGCCTGCCTTGACTCAGAAGCCAGGCCTTCCCTGTCCTTTTAAGGCGCGAAGGGGCAGCTACCAACATGTGCGGGAGGCAGTGGAAGACCGGAGTGCCTGGCGTGCTCTGGTCCATGGGGTCACGAAGAGGCGGGCGGACACGACTAAACGACTCAACAACAGGCGGAGCCTGCTTGCATTCGCTAGCCCCTCCTTTCCCGCCTCCCGAATCCTCCCGCCCCAGTCCTTTTAAGGCCATGGGGCGGGGCCTCTTCCCAGCCCTACGCCGTTGGCCCCGCCCTCTCGGGCCTTATAAGGGTCGTTGGGCGGGGCCTGGTTCGCTCCCTTCCGCTTAGGCCGCGCCTACTCGAGGCTTTTTTCTCCTTTTGGGGGCCAAGGGGGGCGGGGCCAGAAGGACGGTTGGAGGATTTTTGAAAAAAGGCGGGCTCACCTCTCATTCTCCTCAGCGACGGCGAGAGACGCATCTCTACCTGGAAAATTGTCCTATAAAATAAAATAAAATATGTAGAGAGACTTGTTTTTGTGTAAAATTTCAAGATTTCTGGACCTTTAAAGGGTCAAAAATAAAATAGAATAAAATATAGAGACTTGTTTCTGTCAAGATTTCTGGGCGCTTTATTCAGATTTCTTGACCATTTAAGTGTCAAAAAATAATAAATGCAATATAAAATAAAAAGTTAAAGGTAGATAGCCGTGTTGGTCTGTCATAGTCAAAATAAAATAAAATAAAATAAAGGAATTTTTTTTATTTTATTTTGTTATAAAATAAAAAGATAGACATGATTATGTGTATTCAGATTTATGGGCCATTGAAATGTCAAGATTAATAATGGTGTATAAAATATAGAGAGAGATGGTTTCTGGACCATTTAAGTGTGTCCCCCCAAAAAAATGTCCAGAAAATAAAATATATAAGGATATATAGAAATACATGCTTGTATTATTTTATGTATTTTATGCCGTTGTTTTATTGATTAGTTTAAAAATGGTTTGTTGTAAATGTTGAGTGTATTTCTGTTTAACTTTTATATGTTGATATTGTTTTATATTACTCTAATGATTGTTGAACGTTACTTTTTGATGTAGTTTATTTTGAAGTTTTGTATTATCATATTTTTGAATTGCATTGGATTGTTGTGAGATTTTTTGTTTCTTCTGCTTGTAAACCGCCTTGAGTATCGTAAGATAGAAAGGGGGTATACAAATAAAAATTATTATTATTATTATTATTATTATTATTATTATTATTATTATTGTGTATTGAATTTTATTAAGGTTTCTGGACCATTTAAGTGTAAAAAAAAGGTCTGGAAAATAAAATAAAATGATATCTATAGGGATATATTGATAGACATTTGTGTGTATTGAATTTCACTAAATTGTGAAAAAAGTATAAATAATGGTCTACAAAATGAGATAGACAGACAGACATAGTTTTGGGTGTAAAATTCCTGGATCGTTTAATTTTATTCAGATTTATGGGCAATTTAAGTGTCAAATAATATTATTAATGTTGTATAAAATAAAAATATAGAGAGATGGTTTCTAGACCATTTAACTGTCGAAGAAAGAAAAAAAGGCTGGAAAATAAAATAAAATATATAGGGATATATATAAAGACATGCTTGTGTATTGAATTTTATTAAGGTTTCTGGACCATTTAAGTGTAAAAAAAAGGTCTGGAAAATAAAATAAAATGATATATATAGGGATATATTGATAGACGTGTGTGTATTGAATTTCACTAAATTGTGAAAAAAGAATAAATAATGGTCTACAAAATGAAATAAAAAGATAGATAGACAGACATGTTTTTGGGTGTAAAATTTCTGGATCGTTTAATTTTATTCAGATTTATGGGCCATATAAGTGTCACATAATAATATTAATAATGGTGTATAAAATAAAAATATAGAGACATGGTTTCTGGACCATTTAAGTTTCCCCAAAAAATAAAATAAAATTTGAGAGAAGGCGCCCATTTAGATTGGAATAATCAATCAATATAGATATATACCGGTATGTATTCAGCAGGTCATATTGATCTCTATCTTTTATAGACAGAGAAATTCGTAAAATTTCTGGACCGTTTCAGGGCCAAAGATCAATGTCACAAAATGGCCCAAAAGAAAAAGAATAAAATTCGAGAGAAGGTGCCCATTTAGATCGAAATAATCAATTGATATATATATCAATTAGAGCCAGTGTGGTGTAGTGGTTAAGAGTGGTAGACTTGTATCTGGTGAACCGGGTTCGCGTCTCCGCTCCTCCCCATGCAGCTGCTGGGTGACCTTGGGCTAGTCCCCCTTCTCTGGAGTCTCTCAGCCCCACTCACCCCACAGAGTCTTTGTTGTGGGGGAGGGAGGGAAAGGAGATTGTTGGCTGCTTTGAGACTCCTTCGGGTAGTGATAAAGCGGGATATCAAATCCAAACTCTTATATATTGATTGATTGATATATCTATCTATAATATTATATACCGTATATTGATTGATATATAAATTGATATATATCTACCGATATATCAATTAGATATTGATCGATCAATGTGGCACACAGGTTATGTCCCAATCGTTTCTCGATATCGATAGATTGGTCAAATTACCAAAAATCCGTAAATTGCAAAAGGGTGGGCCGAAAAGAAAGAGATCCTGCTCATAACGGTCACTACTAATACTACTACTATTTTATTTTTTTATGGGCTGCCCCAGTCACACAAAATATTAAAACAGAAAAAAGTCCTGTGCAATGCTACCTTCCTAAGTTCGGGTTGGGGGTTTAGGCGGTTAGGAGTAGGGTTGGGTTGGGGTTAGATGTTGGGGGTCAGGATTTGGCTTTCGGATTGGGGTTAGAGATTAGGGGTGAGGGAATGGCATGAGGGTTAGGGTTTAGGGTTAGGTTGGGGGTTTGAGGTAGAGGTAAGGGTAAGGGGTTTGTGTTAGGGTTAGAGGTCAGGCCTTAGGGGTGGGGGTTAGAGGTCAGGCATTAGGGGTTTGTGTTAAGGGTAGAGGTTAGGCCTTAGGATTGGGGTTTAGAGTTAGAGGTCAGGCATTGGGGGTTAGGGGTTTGTGTTAGTGTTACGTTGGGGGTTAGAGGTAGAGGTAAGGGTTAGAGGTCAGGGATTAGGGGTTTGTGTTAGCCGGGTTAGAGGTTAGACACTAGGGCTTAGAGCTTAGGGTTGGGGGTTAGAGTTAGAGGTCAGGCATTGGGGGTTAGTGGTTTGTGTTAGGGTTAGGCTGGGGGTTAGAGGTAGAGGTAAGGGCTATAGGTCAGGGGTAAGGGGTTTGTGTTTTGGTTAGAGGTTAGGACTTAGGGTTAGGGGTTCGAGGTTTGGCATCAGGTTAGGATGAGGGCTTGAGATTCTCGCCTTGCAAAGGGTTGGACAAGCATCTCCTGAGCACGTGCAGAGCGCCTCCCTCACTCTCTCTCTCTCGCCTGTCCTCCCCCCCCCCCGCCACTGCTGGCATTCAAATCAGAGAATCCTAGAATGGCAGAGCCGGGAGGGACCCCGGGGGGTCATCCATCAGGACCCCAAGGTCCATCTAGGGGGATTTATAAGACTCGTCTAGTGGGACCTCTGAGGGTCATCCAGAAGGACCCCGAGGTCCATCTAGGGCGGCTTCCAAGGCTCATCTAGGGGGGCTTCTATAGGTCACCCTGGAGGACCCCGAGTCTCATCTAGGGGGGCTTCTATGGGTCCTCCAGGAAGACCCCCGAGGTCCATCTAGGGCGGCTTCCAAGCCTCATCTAGGGGGCCTTCTATGGGTCATCCATCAGGACCCCGGGATCCATCTAGGGCGACTCCCAAGCCTCATCTAGGGGGTCTTCTATAGGTCATCCAGGAGGACCCCAAGCTGGACCCCATCGGGACCCCCATTCCCATCTATGGGGTCCCTCCGTGGAGGGGGAGCGCTTTCTCTCTTTCTTTCCCTCCCTCTCCCTCTTTCCCCCGTCGGTGCGCGCTCCCGCCGCGCAGGCGCCGTGCCGTCCCGCTGGCGCGCTCCCAGGCGCAGGCCGCGTCCCCGCGTCCCCCCCTCCCCGCCCCCCAAATGAAGGAGCCCCCCAGCGCGGCGGGGTCGCCCCCCGACGGCGCCTCGGAGGAAGGAGAGGAAGAAGGAGAAAAAGAGAAAGAAGGAGGGAAAGAAGGAGGAGGAGGGGAAGAAGAAGAAGAAGCGCAGGTCAGGCCCGCCGCTAGCCCCACCTTCCCCCCCTCCGGGGATCCCCTTATCAGCGCCCCTCTTTCTGCAACCCCCCCTCCAGCTCCTCACTCCCCTTTTTAGGGGAACCCCCTAGACCCCCCCCAGCGCCTCCTCTCCCCAGCTTCTTTTCCTAGGGCTGATTTCGGGGGGCTTCCCTCCCCAGCGCCCCTCTTTCTGCATCCCACCATCCAGACCCCCTCCCTGTTTTTGGGGACACCCCCGATTCATTTCGGGGGACCCCCCAGTGTTTCACACACCCCCTCCCAAAGGAGCGCCCCGATTCTTTCCCTGGCTTCTTTCCCTGGGGCTGATTTCGGGCTACCCCCTCCCCAGCGCTCCTCTTTCTGCAGACACCCTCATTTTTGGGGTACCCCCGATTCATTTTGGGGGACACCCCCAGTGTCTCACTGCCCAAAGGAGCACCCCGATTCTTTCCCTGGGACTAATTTCGGGGTACCCCCTCCCCAGCGCCCCTCTTTCTGCAGACACTCTTTTTGGGGTACCCCCGCTTCATTTTGGGGGGGACACTCCCCTCCTCGTGTCTCACCCCCCTCCCAAAGAAGCACCCCGATTCTTTCCCTGGCTTCTTTCCCTGGGGGTGATTTCGGGGTTCCCCTCTCCAGCGCCCCTCTTTCTGCAGACCCCTCCCTCTTTTTGGGGGACCCCCGATTCATTTTTTGGGACACCCCCGTTTCTTTCTCTTCCTGGGGGGCTGGTTTCCGGCACCCCGATTCTCCCGTGGGGCACCCCTAAATTCCTCTTCTCTAGGCAGAAATGCGACCCCCCCAAAAAATCCTCTTTAAAGGGGGCGCCCCACTTCTTTTCATAGGACCCCCAGTCCCTCCTCTCCCTTTAGGGGGCGCCCCTCATTCAACACCCCACATCTCCCTATGGCACCCCCATATCTTATTTGGGGGCTTCTCCTCTCCCTTGAAGGGATACCCCTCTTTTGACACCCCATATCACCCTATGGGACTTTTTAAGGGCACCCCGATTCTTTCTATGGGGCACCCCACTTTTTTCTTGGGGTGATCTGTTTAGGCGACCTCTCCTCTCCCTTTAGGGGGTGCCCCTCTTTCAACACCCCATCTCTCCCTATGGGACCCCTAGCTCTTTTTAGGGGCACCCCAATTCTTTCCATGGGGCACCCCACTTTTTCTTACCCCTCTGCATGGGGCACCCCACTTTTTCTTACCCCTCTGCAGGGGGCACCCAAGAATTCACCCCTCCTTATGGGGTTCGCCACCACTTTTCAGGGGACCCCCTTAGTTCTCCTTAGGGCGCACCCCCCTGCTTCTTTTATTTCATTTTAATTGCATTTAAATTTTATTTAAATTGCGTTTCAATTGCATTCGAATTCCATTGTATTGTGCTGCATTGCATGTTTCCTATGTCAGCGGCGCCCCCTACAGGAGACTATTCCCCAAATCGGAGATTTTTTTTTAAAAAATATAAAAATAGAAATTAAAATTGGGGAAGGGGGAAAAAAGAAAAAAAGAGAGGAAATATTTCTTTTTTTCTTCTTTCATCTCCCCCCTGCCCCCCTCCCGAATTTCCTTGACTGCTCTTCCCAATTTTCTGGGATTTTATTTTAATTTTTTGCAAAAAAAAACCCACCCCATTTTTGCAGCCTGTCCTCCCTTCCCCCCCTTTTTGCCTCCGGATGCAAAAGGTTTTTTTTGGGGGGGCAGCCGATTCCCCCCCCTGCTTCCGGAAAAAGAGGAAATCGTGGATGGCGAAGGACAAATTGCCAACGAACAGTTAATTTCGGTTGCAAAAAAAAAAAGTTTGCTGTGACGATTTCCGGGAAATATTTGTTTTTTTGGGGGGGGGGAATAGTATTTTTTGCATTGAGGGGGATTTGCAAAAAATCAGATTTGCAAGAGGGAGTTTGGTTTTGTTTTTTGGGAGAAATGGAAATTGCAAGAGGGAGGGTGGTTTTTTTGCAGGAATCGGATCTGCAAGAAGGAGGGTTTTTTTGCAGAAATTAACATTGCAAGAGGGAAGTTTTTGCAGAAATTAACATGGCAAGGAGGGTGGTGGTTTTTTTTTTTTTTTTTTGCAGGAATCAGATTTGAAGGAAGGAGGTTTTTTGCAGAAATTAACATTGCAAGAAGGAGGTTTTTACAAAAATAAACATTGCAAGAGAGAGGTTTTTGTAGAAATTAACATTGCAAGAGAGAGGTTTTTGTAGAAATTAACATTGCAAGAAGGAGGGTTTTCTGCAGAAAATAACATTGCAAGAAGGAGGTTTCTTTTTGCAGAAAATAACATTGCAAAAGAGTTTTGTTTTTTTGCAGAAATTACATGTGCTGGAAGAGTTTTTTTTGCAGAAATTAACATTGCAAGAGAGAGGTTTTTTTGAAGAAATTAACATTTCAAGAGAGGTTTTTTGCAGAAATTGCATTTGCAATAGGAAGCTGTTGTTTTTTGCAGGAATTAGATTTGCAGGAGGCCTTTTGCACAAATCGGAGGGAGGCTTCTGCAAAAAAAATCTGATTTGCAAGAGGGAGGCTTTTGGGGGGGAAATCTGATTTGCAAGAGGGAGGCTGTTTGCAAAAAATAAAATAAAATAAAAACCCAATTTGCAGAAAATAAATTTGCAAGAGGGTCTTGATTGCAGAAATGCAAATTGCTGTAAGGCCTTTTCTTCTGCAAGGTCCTATTCCCCCAAAGTCTGTCTCTATTTATTTTGCATTATTATATATTATTTTTTCACTATGCTTCTCTCCTCAAATCTGCATCTGCTGGGGGGGGGGCTTTTGCTTGCTTGCACCCTGAAATAATTCCTTTTCTTTTTATTCTTCTTATTTTTGCTTCAATTGTTCTGTTGCAGTCGTTCGAAATGCTTGCACCCTGGAAGAATTCCATTTCTTTTTATTATTCTTACTTTTATTGCAATTATTCTGCTGCAATCGTACAGGCGAATTGCATGCAAAATGGATTTCTCCCAGAAAAAAGGGCTTTCTTTCTTTTTCTTTTTGCAAAATTAAGCCCATTTAAAAATCCCCCTCTCCTTTATCTAACCGAGCCATTTGCATCTGAAGAAAATTGGTTCCCCCCTCTCTCTCCCTCTGCTGTTTCCCTCCCCCTTTTCTGCATTTCTGCATTTATTTATTTTTTAATTCACGTGAAATCTGCAAAAAAAAGAGAGAGAGAGATCCGAGGTGCCGAGGGAGGAGAAATTAAAATTAAATTAAATTAAAATCAAGCAGCCGAACCTTGAATTTTTATTTTATTTTATTTTGGGGGGAGGGGCGAAATGCAAAAAAATTAAATAAAAATCTGGCATTTTAAAATGGGAACAGGATTTCAAAGATGGCCGACTGACGTTGCAGCCAGGAAATTTAAAAAGGCAAGACGTCCTTTTAATCTTAAAATCAGGGAAAAACTAGGGGGGAAAGGCTGATTTTTTTGGGGGGGGAACACACACAAAAATCAGAATTAAGGGGTGAAAAGAAGCAAAAATTCAAAACTGGCTTGTTAATTTTCCTTCCCCACCCCTTTAATTCCCCTTAATTTCCCCTCCCCTAAATTGCCAGGGAAGATTTAATTTGAAATTTGCTGATTTCTGGGGGGCAAAATAAGAAAAAAAGAGATTTTATATATTTCTTTACAAGCAACCCCCCTCCCCCAAAAAAGCTTCGGTTTTAGAGGGGGGGAAGGAGGGGGAAAGCAATTTTCTGAAATTATATATTATTATTTTGGAAATTATAGATTATTAATAATTATTAATTATATTATTATTATTATTAATTATTAATAGATTGACTTTTAGATTATTATCTCATTTTAAATGGCTATAGATTCCATTGGGTTTTTAACATTATGGTAGATTTTCCGAAATCTCTCTCTCTCTCTCTCTCTCTCTCTCTCTTTTTTTTTTTTTTGCAGGAAAGAGAAAAGTCGCTTTTGGAGATTGTATATTATGCTATTATTATATAATATTAGGTTATATGCTACTACTTTGAAGATGGTCTATTATTAATAGATTGAATTTCAAATAATGATATGATTTTAAAATATTAATTGATTGAATTTTAGATTATTATCTCATTTCAAATTATGACAATTTTATTGATTCTATTGGATTTTAAATGATTATATGTTGAATTTTCGCTAATTGATTTTGGCGGTAATTTAACAACGCGTGAAACTAATAATAATAATAATAATAATTTAACAATGCATGAAACTAATAATAATAATTTAACCGACGTGTGAAACTAGTAATAATAATAAAAATTTAACAACACGTGAAACTAATAATAATAATAATAATAATAATTTAACAATGCGTGAAACTAATAATAATAATAATAATTTAACAACGCGTGAAACTAATAATAATAATTTAACAATGTGTGAAACTAATAATAATAAATAATAATTTAACAACACGTGAAACTAATAATAATAATAATTTTATTATTTACATCTTGCGCTTCCGGATTTGTATTTTCTCATTTATAATTGGGCGATTGTTTTAGAATTTTGGCCCAGTGCAAAATATTTCCTTTTTTTAATTATTATTTAAAAAAATGTTTCGGAAGGGACCTTGAAATTTGGGAATTTCCACCTAGAATTATTGAGCTGGATGGGACCCCAGGGTCATCTATTCTGACCCGCTGCAAAGCTGGAACGGAGTCCGCCTGCTGTGCGTTTTTGGTATAAATTCAACAATAATTCAATAATAAACTCAACAACAACAACAATAATAATATATCTCACGTTTCCGACGCTGGTTTCCATGGGTTGCCAAATAGCTTGGAGATTTCTTTCTCTGGGATGGGAAATGAAATTGAAAATAGCAATATTACTATGTACTATTATTATTATTATTAAAATGGAAAATAGCAAATTACTATGTATTATTATTATTATTAAAATGGAAAATAGCAATAATACTATGTATTATATTATTATTATTATTATTATTATTATTATTATTATTGCTATTATTCCTATTATTCCTATTGTTATGATCATTCTGCTCCTACAAATGGTTGAACCGTGGCCAAAAAGTTCTCTTTTAATCTACGCCGTGGCGAAACCTGCTGATAATAATAATAATAATATTAACCCCAGAGTGGCTGCGGAAACCCAGCCAGATGGGCAGGGTATTAATTATTATTGTTATTAACCCCAGAGTGGCTGCAGAAACCTAGCTAGATGGGCTAATTATTATTACTACCACTACTACTAATATTGGATGCCTGGCTCCCCATCAGCTCCTTGCATTATTGTTATTATTATTATTAGTTGGATGCCTAGCTCAACATCAGCTCCTTGCATTATTATTATTATTATTATATTAATATTATTAGTTGGGTGCCTGACTCCCCATCAGCTCCTTGCATTATTATTATTATTATTATTATTATTATTTGTTGTTGTTGTTGTTGTTGTTGTTGTTGTTGTTGTTGTTGTATGCCTGGCTCCCCATCAGCTCCTTGTATTATAATAATAATACAAGAAATAATAATAATAATAATAATAATAATAATAATTCATACTGGCTTGAAATTATGAAATATTTCAGCATGACAGAGAGCCTCCTCTGGAGAATTGAAATATTATTATTATTATTATTATTATTATTATTATTACTCTGCCCATCAAGACTAAGTTGCCCCATTTTCTATATTCTGCCTTAAAACCATCAAGAATTTTTCAATCCCAGCGGCTCCTGCTTGGATTTATTTCCAATATTCCTGCCCGGAGTTTCCATTTCCTCCGTTATTAAAATTTAAATCGGGGCATTAGCATTTAAATTAAAAGGGGCGGGGCTGTTCCCCCCCCCTCTGGAAAAAGAAGAAGAAGGAGGAAAAGGAAATAAAATGGAGTTTATCGGATGGGATGTCCCTTTCTCTGCAGAAAAAAAGAAATAAAATTATTATTATTATTATTGAATTTCCCCCCACGTAATCTCTATGTAATCATGGAATGGAATGTTATGTTATTGGTTGCAATTTCTGTATAATTGTTGAATTTCTGTACAACACAGGTTGTACGTTGACAATAAAGGTATTATTATTATTATTATTATTATTATTAATATTTCTATGTAATTTCACCAAACTGCCTTTTCCTGGATGGCTGTTTCTTTAAAAAGAGAGAGGGAATTAAATGCCTCTAATTTCTAAATAAGAAATAAATAAAAACAGTTTCATAAATAATATTGTGCTTTGGAGGAAAGGCTCTCGAGATTAAAGAAATAATAATTGCTTCGTCTCGTAAACAATATACTTATACTGGAAAACGTAAAAGTTGAAACCGTTCCAGAAATATTATTCTTATTCTAATTGGCGTGGCGATGAGCTGATATATCTGAGTTTCTAACCTGAGTTTGTCTTCAAAATATAAAATTGTATGGAAAGAATATAAATAATAATAATAGCTGATGTATCTGAGTTTCTAACCCAGGTTTCAATGCCATGCCGCATTGGAGGGCTTGGAGAGTTGTATAGAATATAAAGTTGTATAGAAATGATATTATTATTAATATTATTAATGGCAATATATCTCAGTTTCTAACCCTGGTTTCAAATATTATTATTATTATTATTAATAATAATAATAATGGCAATATATCTGAGTTTCTAACCCTGGTTTCAATTATTATTATTATTATTGGCAATATATCTGAGTTTCCAACTCTGGTTTCAATTATTATTATTGTTTTATTATTGTATTATTGTTATTATTGTTGTTGTTGGCAATATATCTGAGTTTCTAACCCTGGTTTTAATGCCCTGCAGAGTTTCTCACCCCGGATTTTCCCTTTTTCCCAAAAGTGGACGTTCTCATCTCTCTCGCTCTTTTCACAGGTTGAGGGCAGCAGCAGCAGCGTTGGCAGAAGAGCTTCAGCGAGCAGGTAAGTTGGTGCCAGGGCGAAGGGATTTCGGGGCCCCGTATGAACCCACAAGCAACTTTAATTATGATGATATAATAATAATAATAATAATAATAATAATAATAATAATAATAATAATAATAATAATAATGCCAGCAACCACAAAGCATCATCAACAACAGCAGTAGTAATGGCAACCCTAACCCATTAAAAGACTCCCATTCCCAGTTTCCCATTCCCGGGCTCCCATTAAAAGACTCCCATTCCCAGAGGCTCCCATTAAAAGACTACCATTCCCAGTCTCCTATTCCCAGTGGCTCCCATTCCCAGAGGCTCCCATTAAAAGACGCCCATCTGCTGTCTCCCATTCCCAGGCTCCCATTAAAAGACTCCCATTCCCAGAGGCTCCCATTAAAAGACTCCCATTCCCTGGCTCCCATTAAGAGGCTCCCATTCCTAGTGGCTCCCATTAAAAGACTCCCAGTTCCCCATTCCCAGTCTCTCATTAACAGGCTCCCATTCCCGGCATCCCCTGATCTCCCCCTATCCCACTCGGCCGGTGCCTCCAGGGCCCCCGGCAGGTTGTTCCGGATGCTCTTTGGGGTGCCCCCGTGACCCACTTTTCCTTCCCCCCAGGGAGCCCCCCCAGCCCAGCATGAAGCCCGATGGCTCCGAGTCGGCGGCCTCCGAGTCAGCGCCCAGCGAGGAGGTGCCGCCCCCCGCCGAGGTCAAGGTCAAGACCGAGACCCCCGACGACTTCGCCTGGCCCCACAGTGCCGAGGAGCCCAGGAAGGGGGGCCGGGGGTCTGTCGGGGGGGCCCCGGCCGAAATCTGCGTGGTCCTGGGCGGGGTCCGCAGCCAGCAGACGCTCGGTAAGCTAGGTGGGTGGCCGGTCCCCTTTTTTTCTCGGGGCCCCCCGGGGGACCCTTTGGGGTCAGGGGACACGATTGGGGTTGGGGAACCCCCAGGGGACCCTTTTGGTTCGAGGTTGGGGGGACCTGTTCGAGGTCGGGGGACGCTTTTGGTTCGGGGTCAGGGGACCCCCGTGCAAACTGTTTCAGTTTGGGGTTAGGGGACTCGTTCGGGGTTGGGGCAACCCCCAGGGGGACCTTTTCAGTTCAAGGATTGGGGGGTCCAGGTTCAAATCCCCGGTCCTAGGAGGGGGACGCTGGTTCGAGTCTGGGGGGTCCAGATTCGAGTCCGGGGAGGTCCAGGTTCAAATCCCCAGTCCTAGGAGTTAGACGCTGGTTCGAGTCTGCGGGGGGTCCAGTTTCAAATCCCCGGTCCTAGGAGGAGGATGCTCGGGGTCAGGGGGCGCCAATGGGGGGAACCTCGTTTCAGGGAGGGGGTCCCCCTCTGAAAGGCCGGCCCCCCATCTTTCTTCCAGGCTCCTATGAGTGCGGGATCTGCGGCAAGAAGTACAAGTACTACAACTGCTTCCAGACCCACGTCCGGGCGCACCGAGGTACGGGTTCGAGGGGGGTCCCCAAAGTGGGACACGGGTTACTGCTGTTTGTTTATTATTTAGCTCTTCATTTTTATTTTTTGCTCTCGGGTATTGTTCATTATTACTCATATTTCTACTTATTGTTTTCCTTCCTTTTCATTTATTACCTGTGATCTACCATTCTTATTCCCTCGTTTATAAATGTGATTATCTACGATTATTAAGAACAATAACCCTCATAGCTGGCCCGGAAACGGCACAGCTTTGCTAAGCCCCTCCTTCCCCCCCTCTCCTTAGACACAGAAGTGGCATCAGGCGAAGGCGCTTCCCAAGGCAGTAAGTACCAAGATCGAGGGGAGCGGGACGGGACCCTGGGGGCTCATCTAGACTGACCTACCGCTGGACGGCAATCAAACCTGCCACCCCCCCCCCCCGATTCTGAAATCTCCATGAAGTGGGAGGGAGCCTGACCTGGAATCTCAACATTGTGCCCCCTCCTCTTTCCCTGGCTGCTATTATTATTATTATTATTATTATTATTATTATTATTATCTATAATATTATCTATACTTATCTATATTTATAATTATCTATAATATCTGTAATATTAATATTAATAATATTATTTTTACTAATAACAATAATTTGTTATTAATAGTTATTATTTATTATTAATATTTATATTATTATTAAACAATAATAACTATTGATAATAAAATATTAACTATTATTAAAAATTATTATTATTATTATTATCATTATTATTGGATCTCTTCGGGGGGGTCTCCTGGGAATCTCCGGAACCTCCCCCCCACTTTCTATTTCCCCCCCCCGATCCCGGCAGACAACTTCCGTTACACCTGCGACATATGCGGGAAGAAGTACAAATACTACAGTTGCTTCCAGGAGCACCGCGACCTCCACGCGGTGGACGGTGAGTATCCTGAGGGATCTCCCGGATTCCCGGGGGGGGGCGGATTCCCGGCCATCGCTCCGGATCCTCCCTGCGTCCCGCTTCCCCACCCAGAGCGCTCTGGCGCGAATCGCAACGTCCTGCTGTCCCCTCCGATGTCTCCCAGTATGGCAGAAGCGATCCCAGAAAATGGATTATTTCCGCGAAAATGCGTCCGCCGTACAAATTCCTCCAGCATTTTTCCCGTGAAAATAGGGGCGTGCGGCCGTCCCTTCTGACATTTCCCGGAATGGCACAAGCGATCCCAGAAAATGGATTTTTACCGCGAAAATGCGGCCCTCCTACAAATTCCTCCAGCGTTTTCCCCGTGAAAATAGAGACGTCCGGCCGTCCCTTCTGACATTTCCCGGAATGGCAGAAAAAATCCTCAGAATATCTATATATCTATTTCTCCCACGAAAAGGCCGTCCTACAAATTCCTCCCGCGTTTCTCAGCGATAATTTCCCGGAATGGCAGAAGCGATCCCAGAAAATGGATTTCCCCCATCAAAATGCGATCCCCTCTGACATTTCCCCCGTGAAAATCAGGATATAATCGTAACAGAACGAGCCAAGGAAATCCTACGGAACTTGCTGGGACTGGATTCCGAGTCCAATTTCTCCAAAGTCTGCCCATTCTCCGAAGTCTGTCCGGAATGGCAGAAACAATCCTCGGAATATGAAATGAAATGATATATATATATATCAATTTTTCCCCTTTTCCCGGGAGTCGGCTGCCTGGAATGCTGTGGGAGACGGCGGCTGGCGATCCGGAAGCATCGCCAGGAAATCCTCGGGGGAAACCGGGAAAGGTCAGCTTGGCGGTTTCCGGGGTTTTTTCCCCCCATCGCCTTGGCTGGGAAAACCGGGACGCTCGGAGGATCTGTGCGAATGGGCCGGGATCCGTAACGGGCGGGGGGACGGGACGGCGTTCTGGGAATCCGGAGCGTCACTCCCTGCTCTTCTCTTGCAGACCCCTACGACCAAGCTCTGGTCGCCAAAGACGAGGTGAAGGAAGAAGACGCCGAGCCCTTTCAGAAGATTGGTCCAAGTATGACTTTCCGGGTTTCCAACTTAAGTAATTAACCAGATTCTGGCGTCCCGGGGTGGGGTGGGGAGGTGGAAGAGTCCGGCTGGATCCTTTCCGGAACCCCCCGCAGGCCATGGGTTCAAGATGCGGGATTCCCCGGCTGGAGGCTCGGGCGAGGAGAACCGGAGGGCGGGACTCGAACCCGGGGTCCTTTCTCCACCCGCCTGGCAGGGTTACGTGGAGGGAAATAACGGGGTTTTTTATATGTTGTTCTTATATTCGACTAATGAAATACTCCCCAAAAAGAAAGGGGAAAATAATAATAATAATAATAATAATAATAATAATAATAATAATAATAATAATAATAGTCAACGTTCTGCCCCGTTCATTCATTCCCTGTCTGTATTGAAAGGGCGGCCCGGTTTGAACCCAGGGTAGAGATCCGGGTTTGTGTCCGGGCAGCCCTCAGGAAGGCCTCCTTTCCCCCTACAGAGACTGGCAGCTACACATGCGAATTCTGCGGCAAGCAGTACAAGTACTACACCCCCTACCAGGAACACGTGGCTTTGCACGCGCCGATCAGTGAGATACGGGGTTTCGCACTCGGGGCCAGCGGGGCTGGATTCCCCTTTCCCCTCGGGTGATGCCTGGGGAGCTGGGGGGAGGTTTCCCCCCGGGTGGATCCGGACCCTCGGCCTGGAAATATGGTAGGAGGGTTGTACCCCTGTACGGGTGGGCAGGCCGTGGGGCCCTCCCTTTTCCCTGATGCACTCCTCGGACCCGGGACCCCGAGACAGATCGGGGCGATAGCTACGTGTCGTCTGCCCCCCTCTTCCAGAGTATTCCCGCTCCCCGCTCCTCGTGGCCGTCAAGACGCACGCTGGGAAGAAGGCGCCGGCACCAGCGGCCTCCATAATCCGTTGCTCGGCTCTCCTCCACCGAGCCCCGTCCGGGGCGTCCCAACTCCAGATGTTCCGGGCGCCAAATTCAGGATCGCCTGGAAGCAAGGCCACCACAGGTACTGATTGCGTGGGTTTTCTCTTCCCAAATCCCCAGAATTCCTCTTTCCAAAGTCCTCTTCTCTAAATTCCTCTCTTTCCTGAGCCTTTTTTACATCTTCTCCGAAGCGTCAATCCTAAAGCCGTTTTCTAATAGCATTTCCCCACTCTGGTGGAAGGGGAGGTCCCTGGCAGTCATCCAGCCTGACCCCCAAATTCAGAACCCTCTTTCTGCCCCACAGAAAGCGTCTTCAGCCGGAGGTTGGAGAGCAAGTTGCAGAACAACTACGATGAAACCAACAGCTCCCAAAACTCCAGCGGTAAGTGGCTGAATCGCGGATCAGGACCCTGGGGGGTCATCCAACCCCCTGGGAGACGGAGGTCTCGAACCCGCAACCGCCAGTCCCCTAACCGTCAAGCTTGAGTTCCGGCGGGTCGCGGTTTCCCCCCAGCTCTTCGGGAGACCCCGGGGGTCACCCGGGGTGCGTGCCTTGAACCTACAACCCGCCTCAAACCCACAACCCGGGATCTCGAACCCACAACCCCCAGTCCTCTAACTGGGAAATGCCAAGCTTGGGTCACAATTTCCCCCAAGCTCTCTGGGACCCCCTGGGTGCGCACCTCGAACCCGCAACCTGGGATCTCAAACTCGCTACCCGCTGGCTGTGAAAAGGCCCCGCCTTCCCGCCCGGCGCGGCTGATCGGCTACAGGCACCTGCTCAAGAGGGACCCCGGGCCGACCCCCTTCACGAGGCGGGAAGCTTCCAGCCGGTGTGTGTCTCGAACCCGCAACCTCTCTCTGCTCCCCCCCCCCCAGAGCCCTACACCTGCGGCGCTTGCGGGATTCAGTTCCAATTCTACAACAACCTCCTGGAGCACATGCAGTCCCACGCAGGTGAGCCGGGCGGGAGAGCGACTCTCCCACTTTTTCTTTCTCTCACTCCCTTTTTATTTTTCTCTCTCTCCCTCTCGCCCTCTCTCGGTCTTTTTTTCTCCCTCTTTCTCGCTCTCTTTTCTCTTCCTCTCTCCCCTTCTCTTTTCCTCTCGCTTTCTTTATTTTTCTCCCTCGTTCTCGTTCTCTTTCTCGCTCTCTTTTGTCTTCCTCTCTCCCCTTCCTCTCTTTCTTCCTCACTTTCTTCCTCTCTTCTCTCTCTTTCTGTTTTCCTTTCTCTCCCTTTCTCTCTCTCTATTCACTTTCTTTCTTCCTCCCCCTTTCTTTCTCTCTTTCTCCTTTCTCTCCCCCTCACTTTCACTTTCTGCCTTTCTCCCTCTCTTTCTTTCTTTTTTCTCCCTCCCTCCTTTCACTTTCTCCCTCCCGCTTTCTCCTCTCTCCCCCTCACTTTCACTTTCTGCCTTTCTCCCTCTTTCTTTTTTTCTCCCACCCCCTTTCTCCTCTCTCCCCCTCACTTTCACTTTCTGCCTTTCTCCCACTCTTTCTTTTTCTCCCTCCCTCCTTTCACTTTCTCCCTCCCGCTTTCTCCTCTCTCCCCTTCACTTTCACTTTCTGCCTTTCTCCCTTTCTTTTTTTCTCCCTCCCCCTTTCTCCTCTCTCCCTTTCACTTTCTGCCTTTCTCTCTCTCTCTTCTCCCTCCCTCCTTTCACTTTCTCCCTCCCCCTTTCTCCTCTCTCCCCCTTGCTTTCACTTTCCGCCTCTTTCCCCCCCACTCTCCCTTTCCCTCCACCTTTTTTCTCCCTCCCGGCACGCCTAATTCACACCCGGACCTCCTTCTCTTTCTCTCGCCCCCCCCTGCAGCCGACAATGAAAACAGCATGGCCTCCCACCAGCCCCGCTCCCCGCCGCCCGCCGCCCTGGAGGAGAAGTGGAAGCCGCCACCGGCGCAACGAGACGCCGCTGACAACGGTAGGGCCCCCTCCTCCCTCCCGCCCCAGGTTCGAAACCCGGAGACACTAAACGGCCACCTCTCCGTTTCCCCCCCCGCAGTGCTTCCCAGCGGTGCCGTCCCAGAAAAGGAGCGCCAGTGCATCGCCGAGCGTCTCCTCCGCCTGCTGTGCGCCGAGCCTGCGTCCCTGAGCGCCGTGAGCGGCCCCGAATTCCTCAAGCTGGCACAGGCGCTGGTGGACAGCGGCGCGCGCCACGGCGCCTTTTCCGCCACCGAGCACCTTGGGAACCTTAGCGCGCTGGCCTTGCAGCAGCTGCCGCGCATGTACAACCAGGCCAAGGTAAAGGTGACCTGCGCCCTGGGGACCGGCGCCTGCCGGGGGATCGGCGTCACCTGCCATGCCCAGGGCGCCGGCCCTGACGCCTGCCACGTCTTGACGGCACACCGGGCCGAGGCTGGACGCATCCGCAGCTACGTCCTGGCCGTCCGCGGCGCCAGCGACGAGCCAGTCCACCGCTGGGCCCAGAACGTCCTCTCCGAGTTCGTGACCCCGGAGACCCGCGCCGCCTACGTCACCGACGGCGCCGGGCCCACCTTCTCCAAAGCCGGTCTCTGCCTCCGCTGCGCCGCCTGTGCCCTCAACGCCGCCGTCCGTGGCGTGCTTAGCCAGCGGGCGCTGCAAGCCCGCGGCATGCCGGAAGTCGCCGAGCTACTGGGGGCCTGCCAGGACCTGGCTGGATCCCCAGGCGCAGCAGCCGAGGCCTTCGGGGCACCGGCACCGCCCTGCTGGGACTCGCCGGCCGACGCCCTGCTGGCCGTCCATGAGCGCTACGAGCAGATCTGCGAGTTCTACGGGCGCGGGACGGAATCCGGCTCCACCAACCCGGCGCACGGCCTCAACCGCCCGCTGCTGGCGAACCTGGCGGCGCTGCTGGCGCCTGTCAAGCAAGCCGTCTCGGAGCTGGGTGCCGAGGGCCGGCCCACCCTCCAGCTTGTGCTGCCCACCTACGTCCGGCTGGAGAAGCTCTTCACGGCCAAGGCGGGCGACGCCGGGCCGGTCAGCAAGCTCTGCCACCTCTTCCTGGAGGCCCTGAAGGAGAACTTCAAGCTGCACGCCGCCCACAAGGTGGCGATGGTCTTGGACCCGCGCCAAAAGCTGCGCCCTGTGCCCCCCTACCAGCACGAGGAGATCGTCGCCAAGGTATGCCAGCTGCTGGGCCTCTCCGACGAGGCAGAATCCGAACCCGCCGCCGCCAAGAAGCCCCGGCCCGAGGCCGAGGCGGCCCCCGACGAGGCCGAGATCTACGGCTACCTGCAGGAGCCACTGGCCACGGCCGCCCCCGACCTCTTCCAGTACTGGTCGGGCGCGCAGCACCCCCGGCTGGCCAAGCTGGCCTTCTGGCTGCTGGCCGTGCCCGCCGTGGGCGCCCGCGCCAGCTGCGCCCGGCTGTGCGAGCAGGCCGTCCTGATCCGCCGCCGCCGGCTGCTGGGCCCTGAAGACGCCAACAAGCTCATCTTCCTGAAGGCCAACATGCCTTAAGCAGGCGGGGAAGGGCGGGGGGCCATATTCCTATGTGTGTATATATGTGTATATATATATATATATATAAATATATAAGGGCATTTGGGAAAGGGGAGGGCAAGGGGTCCCCGTTCCCACCAATCCCCTTCTTCCCTGTGGATGTGCCCAACTCAAACTCGGGGCCGAACCTGAACTCGGGGCCGAACTCAGGGCCGATCTTGAACTCGGGGCCGAACCCAAACTCAGGGCCGATACCGAGTTCCTCCAGGCAGCTTGGCTACTCCGCCGACTTGAACCCCCTCTCTGGTTTTCGGTAAGTCGTTTCTCCGCCCCATCAGACCTCCCCCACTTCCTGTATCGGGGAGCAGGAAGGGGCGGGGCCGAGGAATCAAAGACGGGGAGCCCCTCCCCACCGTCGGAAGGTCACTTCCTGTCAAAGCCCCTGGCCGCTGAGCCTCCCCCTTCCTCACTCCTGGCCGCCCTGTGGCCACCATCCTATCTGGGGTGCCAATTTCCCAGATTTTCCTTCTCGGGTTTCCCAGGATTCCTTTTTCCCCGCCCAGAGTCCCGGGATAACCAATCAGGGGGCGGGTTTCCGTGGGACCGCCTTCTCTCCCTGTAGATTTCCCCAACCATTTGGGGGGTGTCGAGATCGGGGTTCACTTCCAAATCCTCTGGAAAATGATTTCCACAGAAAAACGCCTCTCGAACTTGCCTCCGAGGTTTCCTGCCAGTCTAAGGAAGAGGATAATAATAATAAATATTTCAATATCTATTATTATTATTTCATTATACAATATTTCAATTAATAATAATAATAGATATTGAAATATTTATTATTATTATTAATATTTATTGAAATATTGTTTGTGAAATTTCCCTCTATAATATGATCAATAATATTTTAATAAATAATCATAATCAATATTCCCTTTAAATAGGGAATTTTACGGGGCGGGAAGCAAGCGAGGTAATATCTCGCAATTATAGGGCCCTCCGGACATTTTGGACTGCAATTCCCATCATCCCTCACCACTGGTCCTGTTAGCTAAGGATCCTGGGAATTGTAGTCCCAAAACCATTTGGCCCTGTTAGCTAAAGGTCCTGGGAGTTTTAGTCCCAAAACAAACTGGCCCTATTAGCTAAGGATCCTGGGAGTTGTAGTCCCAAAACATCTGGAGGGTTGCTATACGGCAGGGGTGGCCAACTCCCAAGAGACTGTGATCTACTTACAGAGTTAAAAACTGGCAGTGATCTACCCCCTTTTAGGCATTCAGGTCAAAAGTTGTTGTTGAGCTTTTTTTAGGGAGAAGGAAATCCCTGTTTTTTTGGGGTGCAGGGCAAAGAAATTGAGCTTATTTTAGGGGAGCCAAAGTTGTTGAGCTTCTTTGGGGGAGCCAGTGATCTATCACAGATGTCCAGTGATCTACCAGTACATCACGATCTACCTGTTGGACGTGCCTGCTATACGGCAACGAAATGCGCCAATGATGGAAAAGTCGGGGGGAATTGAGATAAGGAATAATTTCGGGAGAAATGGGAATGAAAAAAATTCCAGGGTGGATTATTCCTGGATTATTATTATTATTATTATTATTATTACTCAGACCGAGTAATAATAATAATAACAACAACCTGTTGGACCGTCTACTTTAGTCTATTCATTCCAGTTTTGGGGGCAACAATCTCTTCCTTCGAACCGGAGAATCCGGTATTTCTTTTCTTATCCCGAAAAATAATAACCGATCCTGGTGCGAATTTTGAGGGAAGGGGGGGATTTGCGAGAAACCTCGGGAAAGAAATGGCAGAAAAAAGCAGATTTAAATAAAAGTATATACTGGTGGGTGGGGGTGGGGAGAGAGAGAAAAAATGCATATTTTTTAGGCCAGAGATTTTTTCTACTGCTGCGAAGGGATATTTTTCTTAAATCCTCCTGAGTTGTGTTTCCTATTTCTTAATGCCGGTAGCGTTAATTTATACTTTTGTAGCAACACACTATTTTTATAAGGCCACGAGGTTGTCGCGATCGGGGGGCCGGCGGGGGTGGGAAAAAGAATATTGTACTGTATTTAAAAAAGAAAAAAATTATCTACTGTCACGCTTGCTGTGTGTTAATAAAACGAGACTCGAACTCGTCTCCTGGGTTTCCTCTCGTCTCATTGATCACTATTCTGATTATTGGTATTTCTTTGGAAGGCGGGCATTGAACGAGGGCATTAAAATCAAAATATTTTATGGATACTTTATTCCAAAAAAATTTTTTAAATGAAATATTTATTCAAAAAAATGATATCCAAAAATATTTTATGGATATTTTATTTAAAAAAAATAAAAAATTGATATTTTATTCAACATATTTTATACAACCTTTACTCCAAAATTGATACTTGATTTTAAAAAAAAATGATATCCAAAAATATTTTATGGATATTTTATTCAGTTTTTTTAAAATGATATTTTATTCAACATATTTTACGGATATTTTATTCAACTTTTACTCCAAAATTGATACATTATTTTCATTTAATAAGGGGCAAATATTGGGTTTTTTTAAAGAAAAATTAATGTTTTATTCAAAATGTTTTATTCAAATTGTATTCAAAAAATGGTTTTTAGTTCACGAGGGGTGAAAAGCGGCAAAAAATTGGAATTAAAAAAAAAATTGATATCTCATTCAGAGTTCCATTTAACGAGTGGCCCAAAAGTGGGGGAAGGGGAATGCTTTTTTAAATTGATATTTTATTCAAAGAATACCCTTTAATTAGTGGGGGAAAGGGAAAAATGGGAATGAAAATGGAATTTTTAAAAATGGATATTTTATTTCAAGAATTTCATTTAATGAGTGGCGAAAGGGGGGGAGGGAATGAAAATGGGTTAGTTTTATTTTGCCCCCCATTCATATTTTATTCAAATAATTCGGGCGAAAAGCTTTATTCTGGACATTGGAAGAAGTTCTGCTGTTTGAAAAATAAAATAAAATACCAGATCGGAGAAGCCTGGAAACGCCGCCTAGGAATACATATACATAATTGATCCATAAATAGAACAGTACATATAGATACATAGATCGATCCTTAAATCGATAAATACATACATGCCAAGGTACGCTCAGAAATACATAGATACATCAACCAATCAATGCATACATACATATAGATCCATAGATAGATCCATTAAAAATAGATAGATAGATACCTCTATCTATAGATAGAGTCATAGATTGAGATACAAAAAACATATAGATACAAACATACATACAAGATAGATGATAGATAGAGAAATAGAGACATAGATCCATAGACAGATACATAAATTGATGACATGATAGAAAGACGATAGATAGATATGTCTACTCATAGATTGATAGATACATAAGGAATATAGATATATACATACATACTAGATTGATAGGTAGATAAATAGATACCTAGATAGATACATACAGATCCATAGATACATAAACTGATAATATAGATAGAGATACGTCTATAGATAGATTCATAGATTGATAGATACATAAAACATAGATACAAACATACAAGATAGATAAGTAAATAGATCCATAGATAGATAGATCCATAGAAAGATACATAAATTGATAGATAGATAGATAGATAGATAGATAGATAGATAGATACGTCTATAGATAGATTCATAGATACATAAAAATATACATACATACTAGATAGATGATAGATAGACTATAGATAGATACATAGATTGATAGATACATAAAAAATATAGATGCATACATATATGTATCTATCAGATAGATAAATAGATAAGTAAAGAGATCCATAGACAGATACATAAGTGATCCATAGACAGATATATAAATTGATAAGATAGATAGATGATAGATAGATAGATATGTCTATAGATAGATTCATTGATAGATACATAAAACATCTAGATACAAACATATACATACAAGATAGATGAGTACCGTACATAGATCCATAGATAGATAGATCCCTAGAAAGATACATAAATTGATAACAGATATAGAACATGGATATCATAGATATAGATACGTCTCTATAGACGATCTATAGATTCATGGATTGATAGATACATAAAGAATATACATACATACATACATACATACATACATACATACTAGATAGGTAGGTAAATAGATCCATAGACAGATACATAAATTGATAACATAGATAGATAGATGATAGATATAGATACGTCTATAGATAGATTCATAAATTGATTGATACATAAAACATATAGATACAAACATACATACATACTAGATAGATACCGTAGATAGATAGTTGTGTGTCGAGACCCCGCAACCACCCCCTCGGAGATGAATAAAACACCAGGACACAGAATATTTGATTAATGTTCTCGGGCAAAATTTGACCACAACTTTATTGGTTACAGAATGTGAGCGGTATTGGCTTAGGCATTGAGTAGACCCGACTATATCTGACTCCTGCCCGTTGCGCAGGGAGTCGGGTAAGGGTCAACCACCAATAGGGGGAGCCCCGTCGATGGAAACCAACTCGAGCTCCCCCCTGGGTTCCCGAAGGGGGTCGCGGCATGGCCCTAGCCCCGCCCCGGTCTTTGGACAAGATCCACACACCCGGATTCCTTTCTCGGGGAAACCCAGCCATTCTTTTCATTCTGATTCTTAATATTATTGTGTATGCCATCAAATGCCAACAGTGCCCTTCAGCTCTCTATATTGGTCAAACAGGCCAAACCCTACGCCAAAGGATAAACGGACATAAATCTGACATCACAAGACAGAGGAACCAGTAGGAGAACACTTCCATCCCCCAGGACATTCTAGACAAGATCTCCAAGTAGCTGTCTTATTGCAAAGGAATTTCAGAAATAGACTGGAAAGAGAAGTTGCTGAATTGCAACTCATTACCAAGCTTAAAACCATGGAGAGACCTGGTCTGAACAAAGACATTGGATTCTTATCTCACTATACATGACAAAGCTATTCTCATTCTTATTAATCGGTGGCCTTTGCATTCCTGCAAACCACCATCTGTTTGTTTCCCCCCCTTTCTTCCCCCCCCCACCCGAAAGCGCATCTGAGGAATGTGGGGACACGGCCCCCGTTGCCGTGGTGACATGGTCTTTTTTTGGAAAAAATAAAACGTCAGCAGGGATCAATATGCAGGCCTTCGAAGGTGGAGCAGGAGAGAGGAATTGTTATTGCAGCTGTTTGCAAACAGAAAATGCAATGGAGGTCCTGTTGCAATGAAGTTATTCCATCCCATTGCAGACCAATATGTTCTCAACATTTGCAGACTGGCAGCTGTTTGCAAACAATAAATGCAATGGAGGTCCTGTTGCAATGAAGTTATTCCATCCCATTGCAAGCCAATATGTTCTCGACATTTGCAGACAACTGGACCTGCATTGCATTTCTGTTTGCAAACCAGGTTTCTTCTTGACATTTGCAGATTATTATTATTATTATTAGAAACTAATATATTATTATTATTATTATTATTATTATTACTCCCATTCACCTCCTTTCCTTGCCCATTTCCATAGGGCTGAGTGTTTTATGGGTCAAGCGGGGGGGTGTGTGTGCAGAACCTCAGATTTGTATCAATTTCTATCGATTTATATTAATTCAGGGGGGACCATCTTATCCCCCACCCCCTGCAATCGATTGAAATCCATACGGATCTCTCTTTATCTTGCTTAAATGTCCCACGGAATTGACGATATTCTAGCCATCCCGAGAGCTGATCTTTCATTTCCTCCTAACTTCTAGGATTTCCTCGGTTACCATCATCTACCAATAAATAATTGTATGCTAGCCAGCTTCCTTTCGTATTTTTCTTCTTTATGGCCTTTGCCGTTCCCCCCCCCCCCCTTCCCATTTTTATTCCAAAATGTGAAAATGTCTAAGAGTCACTTACGGAAATATAATAATAGCGGTTTAATATATATGGCAGCGTTCAAAGGACCCTTGTCAAAAGTGACAGCTAGAAGGTGGTAAGGATGTATTTGAAAATACAGGAAGAAAGGGAAAGGCTTCTGGGAAATGATAAATAAAGAGATCCAGAGACAGATACATAAACTGATAACTAGATAGATAGATAGATAGATAGATAGATGATAGATAGATAGAGAGATAGAGAGATAGATAGATAGATAGGTAGATAGATATAATAGATGAGATAGATGAGATAGATAGATAGATGATAGATAGATAGATAGATAGATAGATAGATAGATAGATAGATAGATAGATAGATAGATAGATGTCTATAGATAGATACATACAAGGTAGGTAGGTAGGTAGGTAAATAGATACATAGATACAGAAATAGATCCACAGACAGATACATAAATTGATAACATAGATAGATAGATGATAGATAGATACGTCTATAGATTCATAGATTCATAGATACAAAGAAAATATACATACATACATACATACATACAATATAGATACCGATAGGTAGGTAGATAGATAGATAGATAGATAGACAGACGTCTAGATTGATAAAGAATATACATACATACATACATACATACATGATAACATACATACATGATAAATTGATAACATAGATAGATAGATAGATAGATAGATAGATATAGATACGTCTATAGATAGATTCATAGATAGATCCATAGACACATACATAAATTGATAACATAGATGATAGATAGATATACATAGATGCATAGATTCATAGATTCATAGATACATAAAGTACATACATACATACATACATACAAGATAGATAGATCCATAGATCCATAAATTGATAAGATAGATAGATAGATAGATATAGACAGACGTCTGTCTATAGATAGATTCATAGATTGATAGATACATAAAGAATATAGATACATCCATACATCCATACAAGATATTGAAATGAGAGCTGATCTTGTATTTCCTCCTAACTTCTCATAATTCCTCGCTGACCATCATCTACCAACAAGGAATTGTATGTTAGCCAGCTTCCTTTCGTATTTTTCTTCTTTACGGCCTTTGCCGTATCCCCCCCCCCCCGTTTCTATTTTTATTCAAAAATGGGGAATTTGTAAGAGTCACTTACAGAAATATAATAATAGCAGTTTAATATCTATGGCAGGACCCTTGTTTAAAGTGACAGCTAAGAGAAATGGCGAAGGGTACAAACTGTTGTAATAATAATAATAATAATAATAATAATAATAATAATAATAATTATTTATTTATTTATTTATTGCATTGCATGAGGTAGGAGCTCCCCGCTCTGAGAAACCTAGCTCCTGAAGCTATTTTTTACTGCATTGCATTGCATTGTACGAGGCGGGAGCTCCCCGCTCTGAGAAACCTAGCTCCTGAAGCTATTTTTTACTGCATTGCATTGCATTGTACGAGGTGGGCGCTCCCTGCTCTGAGAATCACAGAATCACAGAATCACAGAATCACAGAATCATAGAGTTGGAAGAGACCACAAGGGCCATCCAGTCCAACCCCCTGCCAAGCAGGAAACACCATCCAAGCATTCCTGACAGGTGGCTGTCAAGCCTCTGCTTAAAGACCTCCAAAGAAGGAGACTCCACCACACTCCTTGGCAGCAAATTCCATTGTCGAACAGCTCTTACTGTCAAGAAATTCTTCCTAATGTTTAGGTGGAATCTTCTTTCTTGTAGTTTGAATCCATTGCTCCGTGTCCGCTTCTCTGGAGCAGCAGAAAACAACCTTTCTCCCTCCTCTATATGACATCCTTTTATATATTTGAACATGGCTATCATATCACCCCTTAACCGTCTCTTCTCCAGGCTAAACATACCCAGCTCCCTAAGCCGTTCCTCATAAGGCATCGTTTCCAGGCCTTTGACCATTTTGGTTGCCCTCCTCTGGACACGTTCCAGCTTGTCAATATCCTTCTTGAACTGTGGTGCCCAGAACTGGACACAGTATTCCAGGTGGGGTCTGACCAGAGCGGAATACAGTGGTACTATTACTTCCCTTGATCTAGATGCTATACTCCTATTGATGCAGCCCAGAATTGCATTGGCTTTTTTAGCTGCTGCATCACACTGTTGACTCATGTCAAGTTTGTGGTCTACCAAGACTCCTAGATCCTTTTCACTTGTACTGCTCTCAAGCCAGGTATCACCCATCCTGTATTTGTGCCTTTCATTTTTTTTGCCCAAGTGTAGTACTTTACATTTCTCCCTGTTAAAATTCATCCTGTTTGCCTTGGCCCAGTTCTCTAATCTGTTAAGGTCATTTTGAAGTGTGATCCTGTCCTCTGGGGTATTAGCCACCCCTCCCAATTTGGTGTCATCTGCAAACTTGATCAGGATGCCCTCAAGCCCATCATCCAAGTCATTGATAAAGATGTTGAATAAGACTGGGCCCAAGACAGAACCCTGTGGCACCCCACTAGTCACTTCTCTCCAGGATGAAGAGGAGCCATTGATGAGCACCCTTTGGGTTCGGTCAGTCAGCCAGTTACAAATCCACTGAATGGTAGCATTGTCTAGCCCGCATTTTACCAGCTTCTTTACAAGAATATCATGGGGCACCTTGTCAAAGGCCTTGCTGAAATCAAGATAGGCTACATCCACAGTGTTCCCTTCGTCTACCAGGCTTGTAATTCTGTCAAAAAATGAGATCAGATTAGCTCCTATGCACCTAGCTCCTATGCAAGAAATGCAAGAAATTTATTATTTCTACCCCGCCCATCTGGCTGGGTCTCCCCAGCCACTCTGGGCGGCTTCCAACAAAGATTAAAAATACATTAAAAGGTCGCACATTAAAAACTTCCCAAAGCTGGATGTATTAGAAAATACAGGAAAGAAGGGAAAGGCTTCTGGGAAATGATTTATAACGAGATGAAAAAGATGTTGAAATCTACATTTAATTTAAAAACAAAACAAAAAACCAGAAGCATTTTTCACTTGGCGTTGTGGGCGCTGACATTAAAAGACAAGAAGCTTTTAATGTTTAACAGATATTATTATTATTATTATTATTATTATTATTATTATAGAAGGTGAAGGGTACAAACTGTTGTAAGGATGTATTAGAAAACACAGGAAGAAAGTGAAAGGCTTCAGGGAAAGGATTTAGAACGAGATGAAAAAGATGATGAGATGAACGAGATGAAAAACCAGAAGCATTTTTTACTTGGCATTGTAGGCGCTGACATTAAAAGACAAGAAACATTTAATATTTAACAGATTATTGTATTTTCATATTTTGTTGGAAGCCGGCCAGAGTCACTGGGGAAACCCAGCCAGATGGGTGGGGAATAACAACAACAACCAAAATTATTATTATTATTATTATTATTATTATTATTATTATTATTATTATTATTATTATTATCTGCCCCATCTCCTCCTTCTCAGGCCCTCTTTTCCCCCCTGGGGGGCAGTCTCGACCCGCCCTCCCTCTGCTCTCTGCACCCCTCCCTCCCTCTCTGCCCCATCTCCTCCTTCCCAGGCCCTCTTTTTTTCTCCTGGGGGGCAGCCTCGACCCTCCCTCCCTCTGCCCCCCTGCATCCCCCCTCTCTGCCCCCTCTCCTTCCCAGGCCCTCTTTCCCCCCCTAGGTGGCAGCACCGACCCTCCCTGCCCCTGCCCCCCTCTCCCTCCCTCCCTCTCTGCCCCATCTCCTCCTTCCCAGGCCCTCTTTTTCCCCTTGTGGGGCAGCCTGGACCCTCCCCTGCTTCGCTGCCCCCCTGCCCCCCCTGCCCTAATCCTCCATCCTCTCCCGCCCCCTCTCCTTCCCCAACAGAGCATCTCTCCCCCCCCCCCGAAAGCGGAGAAGTGGGCGGGGGGGGGGAGAGAGAAGGATCCTCGCAGCCGGAGGAGAAGGGACAACGCCGGCTTCGCTGCTCGGGAGTCCGGGGCGGGGTTGCTGGAGGGGGGGGGAAGATCCCTTCCTAATCCTGGGGTTCTTTTCTGGCGGGTCCGCGGGGTAGGGGAAAAACATTCCGGAAGAGTTGCGGCGGGAGGGGGGGCGAATCTCTTGAGAGGGGAGATTTGGTTGTATTTTTTTGTGGGGGGGGGACATAATCGGAAGATTTACGGGGTGGGGGCGAACCTCTTGAGCCCGGAGCTGTGGCTTTCCTCCCCCCCGCTTTGTATATTGGGGGGCACATTCTATAAAGATTTGGGGGGGCGAATCTCTTGGCTTTTCTCCACCCCTGCTTTGTATATTGGGGGGCATAAAGATTTGGGGGCGAATCTCTTGGCTTTCCTCCCCCCCCCGCTTTGTATATTGGGGGCACATTCTATAAAGATTTGGGGGGGGCGAATCTCTTGGCTTTTCTCCACCCCTGCTTTGTATATTGGGGGGCATAAAGATTTGGGGGGCGAATCTCTTGGCTTTCCTCCCCCCCGCTTTGTATATTGGGGGCACATTCTATAAAGATTTGGGGGGCGAATCTCTTGGCTTTCCTCCCCCCCGCTTTGTATATTGGGGGCACATTCTATAAAGATTTGGGGGGCGAATCTCTTGGCTTTCCTCCCCCCCGCTTTGTATATTGGGGGCACATTCTATAAAGATTTGGGGGGCGAATCTCTTGACTTTTCTCCACCCTTACTTTGTATTTGGGGGGGGGTATA
This sequence comes from Darevskia mixta, assembly GCA_034641385.1. NCBI lineage: Eukaryota > Metazoa > Chordata > Lepidosauria > Squamata > Lacertidae > Darevskia > Darevskia mixta. The sequence continues at coordinate 106,440 of JAWWNH010000301.1, forward strand.
ATAGGAAGATTTACGGGGTGGGGCCGAAGCTCTTGGCTTTCCTCCACCCCTGCTTTGCATATTTGGGGCACCTTCTATAAAGATTTGGGGGCCCCCCGAATCTCTTGATTTCTTGAGCCCCCCACCCCGCTTTCATCTCACCCTCTCCCCCCCTCACCCCAAGCTCTGCCGCCCCCGCCCGACGCGAAGCGCTGCCACATTGGCTGACAGCCTCCTCCTCAGGCACGCGGGCGCGTGTCCGCGCCTTTGCAGGGGGATTTCGTGCGCAGCGGACAGCGCCATTCCGCATTCGCGGGGAAGCGGCGGCCCCCCACCCCATTTTTTTGCGGGGAGACCCGGCGGCTGTTTGCAAAGGGGGTGGGCAATTCAGCACCGCGGGTAGCGGTGCTTTTTTTTTTTTTTTTTTTTTGGCCTGGGAAATTCAGCACCAAGGACAGCGGCGTTCGCAGGGGGGAAAATCAGCACCGAGGATAGCGGCGATTTGCGGGGCAATTCAGCACCAGGGACAGCGGCGTTTGCGGGGGGGGCGATTCAGCACCAAGGATAGCGGCGTTTGCCGGGGCAATTCAGCACTAAGGATAGCGGCGTTTCGCAGGGGGGGATTCAGCACCAGGGACAGCGGCCGCCTCTCCTTCTTCTTCTTCCACAGGGCCCCTTGAGGACCACGGACATCGCCTCTCGCGGGGCAATAGACCGCCGCCTGGGGGGCTGCCGGGCCGATGGTGGCGTGACCGCCATGCGCCTCCTTCTGCTGGCCGTGCTGGTGTGCTTCTCGGTGGCGCGGGCAGGCTGCGAGCCCAAGGTGATCAACATCGGGGCCGTGCTGAGCACCAAGAAGCATGAGCAGGTCTTCCGCGAGGCCATCAACCAAGCCAACAAGCGCCATGGCACCTGGAAGATCCAGCTCAACGCCACCTCTGTCACCCACAAGCCCAACGCCATCCAGATGGCCCTCTCTGTCTGTGAGGACCTCATCTCCAGCCAGGTAGGCGGCGACGCTCGGCCCTAGAGACCAACCTTGGGACGCCTAGGGGTCTTGGCTTGGGCCGCCAGCCCAGGGACCCCTTGGCTTTTAGAATCCAACCTAGGGGACCTTCAGTCCTAAGAGACCCATTGACCCTACTAAGGACTCATCCAGTAACCCTATGGGTCAGGCTCTTGGCTTGGAGGGCCAGCCTAGGGACCCTTGGCCCTAGGGACCAACCTCGGAAACCTTCAGCCCTAAGGACCGACCTACGGACTTCTTGACCCTACTAAGGACTGGCCAACGACCCCTTGACCCTATGGACCAGCCTCTTGGCTTGCGGCACCACCCTAGGGTCGTTTAGTCGTGTCCGACTCTTCATGACCCCATGGACCAGAGCACACTAGGCACTCCTGTCTTCCACTGGTCAGACTCATGTTGGTAGCTTCGATAACACTGTCCCACCATCTCGTCCTCTGTCGTCCCCTTCTCCTTGTGCCCTCCATCTTTCCCAACATCAGGGTCTTTTTCAGGGAGTCTTCTCTTCTCAGGAGGTGGCCAAAGTCTTGGAGCCTCAGCTTCAGGATCTGTCCCTCCAGTGAGCACTCAGGGCTGATTTCCTTCAGAATGGATCGGTTTGATCTTCTTGCAGTCCATGGGACTCTCCAGAGTCTCCTCCAGCACCAGAATTCAAAAGCATCCATTCTTCGGAGATCAGCCTTATTGATGGGCCAGCTCTCACTTCCATACATCAATACTGGGAAAACCAATTGGAATAAAATATTGGGGGGGGGGACACGCAGGGGTCAAGGAAGGCTTAATTTCACCCAATTTGGCAACCCCCCGCCAGGACGGGAGACTCAACGGTGTCAACTCTGGAGGCAAAAAATCCCAGGAATTTTTTTTCCGGGGGGGGGGGACTTTTATTGGGGTTTCCCCCCCCCAACCTCAGGTTTGAGTTGGTTCTTATTGCTTTTATTGCTTTCAAAAATGACTTTTTATTGTTCTTATGGGTTGTTTTAAATTTGGTTTTATTTGGGGTTTCTTGCTTTTTAAAATTGCTTTTATTGGGGGTTTTAACATTGGTTTCTTCTTGTTTTTATCGGGTTTTAAAATGGGTTTCCGATTGGTTTTATCGGGTTTCTAAAATTGTTTCTTATTGGTTTTATTGGGGTTTTAAAATGGGTTTCCGACTGGTTTTATGGGGTTTTAAAAATGGGTTTCCTATTTTAGTTCTTTTAATTGGTTGTGCTTTTTTTATCAAAATAAATAGAAATCGATGCAAATATGAATTGCCCCTCCTACCGCCCCTGCTTTTTCTTTGCGGGGATGGGGAGAAAAAAGCCTTTGCTTGCTGCCCCCGCCCCCGCCCCATCCCTCACTTGCCCCTTTTGGGGGAAACCGGGAGCGCTGAATCCGGATCGAATCCGGATCCTAGACTGCAGCAAACCGGGCACGCGCAGGGGACGTGCAAGGGGGGGGCTCTCTCTTTTTGCGGGGGCTTTGCAGGGGGAGGAAAGAGAGACGGTGGCGAGGCATCTCTCTCTCTCTCTCTCTCTCTCTCTCTCTCTCGGGTAAAGCCAGGGTTCGTTTTTTGGGGGGGGGCACCCAATATGGGCGTAGCAAATAGGAGGGGGCGGGTGCCCCATTCTAGATCCACAAAAAACTCTCTCTCTCTCTCTCTCTCTCTCTCTTCTCTCTCTTTATTTCTCTCCCTCCCTCCGTCTCTCTCTTTCTCTCTTCCGTTCTTTCTCGTTCTCTCCTCTTTTCTCTCCCTCTCTCCCTCTTTCTTCCTCTTTTCTCCCTATCTCCCTCTCTTTCTTTTTCCTCTCCCTCTCTTTCACTCTCTTTATTTCTCTCCCTCCCTCCCTCTTTCTCTCTTCCTTTCTTCTCCTTCTCTCCCCCTCTCTCCCTCTTTTTCTCTCTACCCCCTTTCTTTTTCTTTCTCTCCCTCCCTCCCTCCCTCTCTCTCTCTTTCGCTCTTTATTTCTCTCCCCACCTTCTCCCTCTCCCTCTTCTTTTCTTTCTCCTTCTCCCCCTCTTTTTCTCTCCCTCTTTCTCCGTCTTTTTTTCTCCCTCCCTCCCTCCCTTTCTTTTTCTTTCTCTCCCTCTCCCCCTCTTTCTTTTTCCTTTCTTTCTCCTTCTCCCCCTCTTTTTCTCTCCCTCTCCCTCCCTCTCTCTCCCTCCCTCTATTTCTTTTTCTTTCTCTCTCTCTCTCTTTCTCTATTTCTCTCCCTACCTTTCTCCCCCCTTTCTCTCCCTTTTTTCTCTTCCTCCCTTGCTCCCCCTCTCTTTCTCTCTTTATTTTTTTTCTCTCCCTCCCTCCCTCCTTCTTTTTCTTTCTCTCCCTCTCTTTCTCTCTCTTTCTTTCCCTTTATTTCTCCCCCTTTCTCTCCCTTTTTTTCTCCTTCTCTCCCTCTCTCCCCCTCCCCCCTCTTTCTTTTTCTTTCTTTCTCTCCCTCTCTTTCTCTCTCTCTCATCCCCTCTTTATTTCTCTCCCTACCTTTCTCCCCCCCTCTTTCTCTCCCTTTTTTCTCTTCCTCCCTCGCTCCCCCCTCTCTTTCTCTCTTTATTTTTTCTCCTTCTCTCCCTCCCTCCCTCCCTTTTACACACCCACATATTGGGACCTTAAAAATATCCAAACACAGCCCATTTCCCAAGGAACAAACCGGGTCCATCTGATGACACCCAAATGAGGTCCCATTTACGTCTCATTTGGGACCTCATTGGAAGCCATCCAAATTGCAAATCTGACATTTCCACACTTCCTTCTCCCCCCCCCCCCAACCGAGCAGCAAAGGCCATTTATAGGAGAAGCCAGCAAGGGAGGAGGACGTTTCCATGGCAACTGCATCTCAGTTGCTTCGAGAGGGTTGGCTCCTTGCAGATCCTCTCTCCATCGATTGCTCGTCTGGGCAGACCATTTCATCACAAATGGTCCCCGGAGGGGAAATGGCATTTAGGCCTTAAATGTGCGGTTAAGGAAATCGGATTATCTTGCATGCTGGCTCGACAGGCTTTCCTCTCTCCGCCGCCCATCAAAAGGCTG